>SJYA01012545.1:0-11258 GCA_006410615.1 Neotragus moschatus
GCCCCGTCTGGCTGTGCAGGGGAGGGTGTCGAGGACAGCTGAGGGCTTTCCTGGTGGTCCAGTGGTGTAGACGTGAAGTGACGTCAAAGTCGCTCAGTCGTGTCCAACTCTTTGCCACCCGGTGGACCATAACAGTCCATGGAATTCTCCAGGCCAGAATACTGGAGTGGGTAGCCTCTCCTTTCTCCAGGGGATCTTATCAACCCAGGGATAGAACCCAGGTCTCCCATATTGCTGGTGGATTACTTTTTTTACCAGCTGAGCCAACAGGGAAGCCCCAATTCAACCTGCCAAAGTGGTAAAGAATCCACCTGCCAAAGCAGGGGACAAGGCTTCTATTCCTGGTCCAGGAAGATCACACGTGCTGCAGAGCAGCTAAGCCTGTGCCGCGCAGCTGCAGAAGCCCTCACGCCTGGAGCCTGCGCTCCGCAGCAAGAGAAGCCACCGCAACGAGCAGCGTGGACACAGCAACGCAGAGCAGGCCCTGCTCCCCGCCGCCAGAGAAAGCCCGGGCAGAGCAAGGAAGACCCTTCTCCAGGGGGTCTTCCCGATCCAGGGACTGAACCCGCATCTCTGTGTTGCCTGCCCTGGCAGGTGGATTCTTTACCACTAAGGCTACCTGGGAAGCAATGAAGACCCAGAACAGCCAAAAACAAATTGTTTTTTTTTTTTTTTAAAAAAAGGATGGTTGAGACTTAGTGGCACAGGGGACAAGAATACGGGCCACCTGGGTTCAAACCCCAGCTCTGCCACTTACGCAGTGTCACGTTGGGCAAGTGATCTAGTTTCTCTGCACCTCGGCTTCCCCATCTGTAAACTGAGGGATGCTGAAAGCACTCACCTCCTTGTGCTGACAATGTATAAACGTTAAGAACGGTGCTGCACAGAACAGCGGGTGCTCTGATAGCAGGGGCTCTGATGGATAGGAATCAATCAGAGTGTAGATTTCCCACAGCTGGCTCTTGCAGGAAAGGGTGAGGGGAGCACGTGTCATTTAGGGAGGGGACAGAGACCCTGTCACCGAGGCCAAGACGGACAGAGCTGCACAGGATCAGGGCCAGCTCCTCTCCAAGGCCGGGACAGAGCTCACCGGGTCCCTGAGGATGCAGAGTTGGGCTTGTCCTCAGCCAGACCTTGTCGGTAGAGGACAGATGACCGGGGTCCACCATCCCAGGCACAGAGTTCAGGGAGCAGTGCCAGGTGGGGCCAGGGGATCCCCGGGAGCTGATACCCCAGCGCTGGGATCAATCACAGCCCTGGGGTCCCTTGCCATTCTGACCAGGAAGGGGCGGCAGGGCCAGCCTTGGGCACATGAGAGTTTCTAAGTCCTGAACTTCCTGCAAACCTGACCCAAGCTGGCAGAGCACCAGGATGTATTGTCAACTAGAGGCAGCCTTGTGCGGGGACAGACCACTCAGCCCTCGCTTCCAAAAATCAAAGAATTGATTTTCATTTAGCAACACACAGAGCCACCAGACTGAGACTGAAAGAAAGCAAGACCAGGTCTGGACACCCCCGGACACACACCACGACCCACCCACGACTTGCACAAAGGCCTCCCCACAGAGAAGGGCCACCAGCAAGACAACACCAGACAGCCACACTTTCAAAGGGCGCAAAAGCCATTAGTATAAGGAGACGCCCACCAAAGAGGGTGCTGGCCCCAAGCACTCCCGCCTCTCCACCTGCAGACCTCCTAAAAGAAGAAATCAGAGACGATAAAGATAACAAAGGAGCATGGCGGGGGGTGAGGGCTGCTGGTCTAAAAGTCTGAGATGAAGAATGTCTCCTCTTACCATGGGGCTCAAGGAGGCAGACACCCAAGGCCCCATGGTGCAACTTTGTGCAACCAAGTTAGCTTTCACTTTCCTTTTCATCTGGAGTTTTTAAGCTCTCTCTCTCTCTCTCTCTTTTCTTAGCTGCACCATTCAGCTTGTGGGATCTTGGTTCCCTGACCAGGGATTGAACCTGTGCTGCCTGCAGTGAATGTGCAGAGTCCTAATCGCTGGACCACTGGAGAAGTCCCTAAGTCCTCCTTGACCACAGCCCGGCTCAAACACACCTTGGGCCACCTCTCAGAGGAAGGAACACCAAGGTAGCCCTTCTGAGGGCTCCCAGCGGCCCAGTCCTCCAAGTTGGCAAGTGTTGCTTCTGGTCCAGCAACAATCTTCCAGAAGTGACTCTGGGTCCTGGGTTCCAGGCTCACTCTCCTGTCCACGTCCACTTCTGGCTCCTTTTCCCCTGGGGGCTTGAGGTCTGTCCCAGCCAGTGAAACCCCAGGCCACAGGCAGGGAGAAAGGCCAAGAAATGAAGGAGGGGATGAACGAGACCACTAAAGAGTCACAGTGCTCAGGATTCAGAAGTTTCCAAAACAACTGCCTTCAACAGGGGCCGGCACACCACTGCCTGCGGGCAAACCCCGCTCACCAAGTTTTCTCTGGATGCGGCCATGCTGCTGAGTTTAGGTTCCTGGACGCACTCTCTGCTGCTATTGTCTATCACGTGGCCGAGTGGCTCTAGGGACCCCACAAGGTCAAATATATTTACCACCTGGCCCTTTACAGACCAAGCTGGCCCAACCCTGGCCCAGAAGGAACCTTGAAGGTCATCTAGCCCACCCGCCAGCCTCCCAAGAACTTTCCAACCCTTCCCTACTGCAAACCTCTGACTCCATGAAGACAGACCACCCACCTTCCATTGGAACTCCTGACAAAGGGGCTTACCACCTTTGAGATCATTCCTTCCACTGCTCCACAACTCCAACCATGAGAAAGTTCTTTCTTCTCTACATTGTTTCTTTCACTGCAGCTTCATTGCCCACCTTCTGCCCCCTAAGGTCGAGCAGGTCCCCACCAGACTTCAAGCTCTCAGCCCCCATCCTCTGGCTCCAAGAGGCCTTAGATCCATCAAGGGCCCGAATCCCTTCCCAGT
This sequence comes from Neotragus moschatus, assembly GCA_006410615.1. Classification (NCBI taxonomy): domain Eukaryota; kingdom Metazoa; phylum Chordata; class Mammalia; order Artiodactyla; family Bovidae; genus Neotragus; species Neotragus moschatus. The sequence goes on from SJYA01012545.1 coordinate 2,932, forward strand.
CCTGGCTGGCTGCTCCTTCCTGGCTGTGTTCAGAAAGACCACGACTGCCCTCCTGAATGCAGCATCCCCCAGGATCTGCTAGGCTACACGGGGTGTCTTGTACACGAGTGGTGGATGGCTTTCCTGGGACTTGAATCCTTCCCTGTCAAGCAGTATTGTGGTCAATCCATCCCACTGTTCAAAGTTCGTTGAGCGTCTCAAGGGCAGAAACCCCTCCAGATCCATCTGTACAACCCCGGTACCTGGCATGTGCTTCGCTGAATGAATAAGAAAGCTGGATGAATGAACAAGTCAGGAGGTGAGACAAGGATTCATCATGATCACCATTATTCCCATTCCACAGGAGCAGGCATCGGCAATCGCACAGACAGTGCTGGCCACGGACGCCCAGGGGTGGGAGCAGTGAGGGAGGGGTCGCAGAAGGTCCAGGCAGCCTGGAAACCTAGGAAGGGTTTACCAGGGAGCCTCAGGTCTGCCTCTTGGGGCCACTGAGTACAGGTCGGGAATGCAGAACGGCACAGTCCACATTCCAGTAACTCAGGTCCCCCTGTACACAGGCCTTCCGAGGAGCATCTGAGACTTAGCACCAGGGTGTCCTTCAGTCATCAGCACTCAGGGGACACAGAAGCAGGGGGGAAGGCAGAGGTTTGCTCCAGGAGGGTTCTATGATGAGGCCAACGCTGTGTGGGGGAGTGTGAGTGAGCATGCCTCTAGGCACGAGTGAGCCTGCTAGAGTGCATGTGATTCACAGCTATCCATGAAGCAGGCAGCTAATAGCGAGCTGTGCAAAAATCCAGCGTGAGGGCTGGGCTCCTCCACTGAGAACCTCTGCCCAGGAAGACAGGCCTGGGATCCACCAGCTCCAAAGATCTGATTCATGCAACACATCCTGAGAGATTCCCTGGGTCAGCTATACTGTAAAACCACGCATGACGAAGCCCATGTCCACCAAACTCCCCAGACCCAGTGGAGGAAGGTATTTCTAGTTAGACTAGGGGAGGGAGGTGTTATTGGGCTAAGGGTGTAAATACAGTTGGAGGCCCCTGGATCTTAAAGATTTGAGCATGCTCAGTCACTCAGTTGTATTCGACTCTTTGTGACCCTATGGACTATAGCCCACCAGGTCCTCTCTCCATGGGATTTCCCAGACGAGAATATTGGAATGGGTTGCCATTTCCTCCTCCAGGGCGTCTTCCCGATCTAGGGCTCAAACCCGAGTCTCCTGCATTGGCAGGCAGATTCCTTTATTGAAGGCAGATTCTTTTACTGCTGAGCCATCGGGGAAGGCCTGAAGCTTTGACACCAGGCGCTTAATTAATTTTGCAAGGGAGAAAGGGAAAAAGACTTTTTATTTTTGCCTCATGTAGAATTTTAATAAGCCACTCGAATTCTCACGAAACAGGATGCTCTGTAAGGAGGAGGGTGGAGGAGACGTCCCCAAGAGAGGAGGTGAGGTGAAGATGAAACCGCCAGAAATCGCGCCACCTCCTTCCAGCTCCTCCCACATCACCCAGGCAGGGCAAAGAAAACCAGTGCTTAAACCTCGGTAAGAAATAGTTCCCAGTTGCAGCATCTTTCTGCCAGAGACCAAGGCCTCAAACAGAAGCCGACCTGGCTGAGTTCTGGCTGACCACTCGCCAGGAATTCAGACAAGCCCTGAATTCTCCTGCCCCACCTTCAACCAGAACAGTCAAACGGGAATGATCCAGTACAGGTGAGGGAATTTCAACTCTAAGGTGGATCACTTTGCACCAAAGACACCATCAGGAGAGTCAGAAGCCCTTGCCTTTCTCCACGGGAAGAAGCAGCAGCACTTGATGTCCGGTTATTTCCAGCCACCTTTCTCTGGGTAGAAGGCAATTCACTGGAAAGATACAGATAAGAGTGGGTGGGCTGCCTCCCCTCCCCCTTCGCTAGCAAACCTCCTTAACTCAGCTCCCTTCACCCCTTTGGCAAATTCCCAGCCCTCCATCTCCACATCTCTTCCTCCTTCCCTCAGAGAAAAATCTAGAGGGGAGAAAAAGCAACTGGGGATGGGGGAGACGAGAAATGAAGAATTCCAGGACAGCCCCCGCCTTTTTGGAGTTCAGTGGTGACGGGAGTCGGGTGCTGGCAGGGCGTCCATGACATCATCGTTTCGGATTCTGAATAAAAAGACAACTTTCCCATAGCCAGATGCTCCTCTCCCCACCCTCTCTGTGGGGAACTGAAACACAAGCTTTTAGTATGCTGCAAAAACATCACAGCTGCATTTTAAGATGCTGTATTTGGGTCCTGCCTTTAAGTGGTTCCCCTCATTACCTCCCTTTGAACGGGGCCTCTGGATAAGCGCAGGGTAATTAAAATTTCCTGTCTAACCTTGACCGCTCCACCAGCTCCTATTACAGCCCTGGACACACAGTGTAGAGTCAGTTTCTTCGGGGCCCTCTCCCTCCTCGTTTTAAAATCAGGCCACTATTCTCTGGGCCCAGGCTATCCAGTAACATGCTTGGAGATGGGAAGGGAACTTTTTCTGGCCGGGCTGGTGATGCCTCTGGCTTCCCACACTCATTAGAAAATTCTCTCTCTCCTACAACACACCAGGTCCCAACAATATAAAGAGAAATGACCCCCACTCCAAGGATCCACTGTGTTCACAGGCTGGCAAGAATCCAGGGGTTTTAAAAACCTTTAAAATTTAAGAAATCCCTAGGCAAAATACTTTTAAATAGTATTTAAGAGATCAAAGCACGTTTTGCAATGTCTATGTGAGTGGAGCCCCAGACAAAAAGAATGGGCATACTCTGATCCGGTCAAGTCAGGTTCTGGGTGAGCTCAAAGGCGACATCACAATCTGGATCTAGAGACTGATTAGACATGAAATTCTTGCTGAAAGTAAGTGCACTCCTGGCACAAGTAGGGGTTTTCTGCTGGTTTTGTTTGGTTTTTTGCAGTTAGATGGCAACTCCATCTGATCCCCCTTCTGTTGGAGTAGGAATCATTCTGGCTTGGGTTACCTCTCAGACATTCCTAAATCACCTAAATAGCCGAACGCGGTTAAGACTCTGACGTTCCTAAACCTGGGGGCTCCTTGGAAGGGCCTCCCCACTGCTGCACTCTCCCAGGAGGCCAGGGGGAGACAGTCACGGTGCACACCAACTGGACGCATCTGCCGGCCCTCAGTAATGAGCTGAAGGGGGTCCCCTCAAAATTCACAGCCACCCAGACCTGCAGAATGTGACCTCTATGCTAGCAGGATCTTTGCAGACGTGATAAATTGAATTAGGATGAAGCCATACTGTGGAATTCCCTGGCGGTCCAATGGTTAAGACTCTGCACTTCAACAGGCAAGGGTTTGGTCCCTGGTTGGGGGACAAAGATCCCCCACATCCCTGAGCATGGCCACAACCTCTGAGCTCGAGTGCTGTGACTACAGAAGCCCGTGTTCCTGGAGCCTGAGCTCTGCACCAGGAGAAGCCGCGGCAATCAGGAGCCCGCGAACCGCTCGCCACAACGAGAGAAAGCCTGGCCAAAGCAATGAAGACCAGCACAACCGAAAAAAACAGATGATGAAATCACTGGATTCGGGTGAGCCCTAAATCCAATGACAGGAGTCTATACAAAAAGGCCACATGAAGACAACACACAGGGAGAGTGCCATGGTGCTCTCAAGGCAGAAACTAGAATGATGTGTCTATAGCCTGGGATGCCAAGGATTGTTGGCAACCACCAGAAGCTAGAAGAGGCATAAAAGCGTTCTTCCCTAGAGCCTATAGAGGGATCGTGGCCCAGCTGACACCCTGACTTCAGTTTCCAGCTGCCAGAATGGTGAGAAAACACATCTCTCTTGTTTTAAGGCACCAGTTTGCAGTCCTTGTTACAGCAGCCTTAGGACTCACATCCACTCGCCCCGAAGTGCAATGAGTAAATCCCTTCAACAACCCCCCTGGGTGCAGTCCCAGAGGGACCAATAAGCCAGCAAGCGGCCACACACATCCACACTCCATGTCCGCACTCCACAGCTCAAGCTGCAGGAGAAATCAGCTTCAAAGGATAAAGCAGCCATTGCAAAGTGTTTGCAAACTGTTTAACAAAACGGCCAACACAGAACCTGCATATCCACTCAAATTACAGGCGTGGAAATTAGTGACGCAAACCTACTGGCCTCACCATGGGCCAAGCATTGCGCTAACTGCTTCACATACACGAATTCATTTAATCCCCACAATAATCTCACAAGCCAGGTGCCATTCTATCCCCACCTGACAGAAAGGGAAACTGAGGCACAGAGCCTTCCGGCAACCTGCCTAAAGTAACCTTTGAAGTAGCAAATGGTAGAGTTGGTTTGAACCCAGGGAGCCTGGCTCCAAGTTCATGTTCTTAACAGTCTCGCAACACTGCTTCTGCAATGGATAAAATATGGAAAGCACGGGAAACAAGTTAATGTGTTATGTGTGCTTTGAGATTTTTCACATTTTTTTTTCAGTTTAAGCATAAAAAGCAAAGGAAGTAGAAAAAGGGAGGAAGAGGTATTTTTCCAGCAGTCATGTATGGATGTGAGAGTTGGACCACAAAGAAGGTTGAGCGCCAAAGAACTGATGCTTTCGAATTGTGGTGCCAGAGAAGACTCTTGAGAGTCCCTTGGACTGCAAGCAGGTCAAACCAGTCAATCCTAAAGGAAAACAATCCTGAATATTCATTGGAAGGTCTGATGCTGAAGCTGAAGCTCCAGTACTTTGGCCTCCTGATGCAATGAGCCGGCTCAATGGAGAAGACCCTGATGCTGGGCAAGATTGAAAGTGGGAGGAGAAGGGGATGACAGAGCATGAGATGGTTGGATGGCATCACTGACTCAATGAACACGAGTTTGAGTAAGCTCCAGGAGATAGTGGACGACAGGGAGGCCTGGTGTGTTTCAGTCCCTGGGGTCACAAAGAGTCAGACACGACTTAGTGGCTGAAAAACAACAACGACGAGGTACGCTTCAGGTGGAGCAGACACGTGGCAATCATCAGCTGCTGGCTGGATAAGGTGACGCCATAGCAATGCACTCACAGGGCAGGGAGAGGATCGGAGAGAGGTGGGCATGCCTAGGAGGCATAGGTACCTGGAAGACCCCCACGAAGTGCTTTCCTTGCCCAGCCCTCAGAGAGCAGCTGCAGAAAAGGTTCAGGGCAGGGGTGACTGGATGTGAAGAGGGCTGTGAGCAGCAGTGAGGTTTCCAAGAGGACTTACCTAGATGCAGTTTTTTTTTTTTTTTTTTTAAGTCATGTAGGACAGCAGGAAGAGGGAAACATGAAAGAGGGCCAGCAGGAAAGCTGGGCTGAGCTATGAGCAAAGCTGGCATCAAGGACCTCATCAACTGCAAAGGGCACCTACAGGAAGGTGGCAGTGCCAGGCCAGCAGGTGGCAGATCCCCAGACGCCAGGCCCCACAGCAGCCTTCCCGGTAGGAGGGGGATGAGGACTGAAGGGCAGAGCTGAGTCAGAGGGGTCCAGGTGACAAACTCCCCCAGGCTGGGAGCTCCTGACCCTGGTGGGGTTGGGGAGCAAGAGTTCAGCTGCCTCCCAGGGGAGAAAACTGGGCAGGAACCCCTGAGGGGGGACCCCATCCCGCTCAGGTGGACGCTCACGGGGGCCAGGTCCAAGGAGTCCCTGTTTGTGCCCAGGTGGGTGGCAGGGTGGGGAGGGTTTCGGACATAGACATGGGGCTTGGAGCCAAAGCTGGGGAGCGGCTCTCAGCGCCCCTGTTTCATGTCTCAGGCTGACTTGGCACTCGTCACCCACTCCTCTCACTCAGTTCTCACCAAACCCTTGAAAGAAGGCTTTCCTGGGGGCTCAGTGGGAAAGAATCTGCCTGCCAAGTGCAGGAGACGTGGGCTCTATCCCTGATCTGGGAAGATCCCATATGTGGCAACTAAGCCGGTGAGCCAGGGATGCTAAGCCTGTGCTCTGGAGCCAGGGAGCTGAAATTACTGAAACCCCGATGCCCTACAGCCAGTGCTCCACAACAAGAGGAGCCACGGTGGTGAAAAGCCAGGCACCACAACTAGAGAAAAGCCCGTGCCGCAGTGAAGACCCAGCACAGACAAAAATAAATTTTAAGAAATTCAATTAAAAAAAAAACCTGAAAGGAACAGCAGCCCCCATTTTACAAATGAAGAGCAAGACGTGGTTATGCAACTTGCCCACGATCACAGCGAATGACCCTGGAATGAGGGGGAAGGGGGTTCTGTCTGTACCTTCTCCAAACTCAAAATGGATAATTGGGTCCTGATACTAGATTTAAGGGGGGTTTCCCAGATGATGCTAGTGGTAAAGAACCCACCTGCCAATGCAGGAGACCTGGGTTTAATCCCTGGGTGGGAAGTTCCCCTGGAGAAAGGCATGGCAACCCACTCCAGTATTCTTGCCTGGAGAATCCCATGGACAGGGGAGCCTGGTGGGCTACAGTCCATGGGGTTGCAGAGTTGGACACGACTGAAGTGACTTAAGTACAGCACAGCGTTAGATCTGGGGGAGGAGGGAAGGGTTTTTCCAAACCACCGTCAGGGAAAGCATGATTCTCCCAATGGTCCCTGCCTCTGGCAGTCACAGCAGCTACTCGGCCCTCACAGGAAGGTGGTGATTTTACCACAGTGCACACACCAGCTTCCTCAGTAAGAGTCCCACTGCCAAGCCCTCTGCCAGTCCCTGCAGGGGTGGGGCACGTGGCTCAGGCCCGGCCAGTTAGAGCAATGAATTCCGCTGGCTGCAGCAATAGATTCAGAGCCAACCAGAAACAACAGTAAAGCTACAAAAGACACGCACACAATAAGGCCTTTGCCATGGTTACCCTTCCCACTGGACTCACTGGAGCTGCTGTGGCCACACCGCCACCGCCAGGGATAAGCCACCTGAGAATGGGGACCACACAGAGAGGAAGCTGGCTCAGAAAGAGACATGAACCTCTGAGGGCATCATTTGAGCTCCGGATACAGGCATACCTGACACCAGCCCTTTTTTCTTAACTTCTTGAGCCCATTAATGCCCTTTTCGTTTCTGCCAGTTTTGGTTGCACGTGGCAGAAAACCCCACCTAGACCTGTGACTGACACCATAGCTCTGGAGAAAGAAGTCCCACAATTGACTAGGCTGCCATTCTTCAGGACCCTAGAGCACACACTGCCTGCCCTTTAGCTTGACCTTCTTTCAGCATCTGTTTCCTCATTGGTGCCATCTTGCTTGATCTCCCAAGCCCCTCTGATTGTGTTCAGTTCAGTCCAACTCTTTGCGACCCCATGGACTGCAGCAAGCCAGGCCTCCCTGACCATCATCAACTCCGAGTTTACTCAAACTCATGTCCGTTGAGTCGGCGATGCCATCCAACCATCTGATTGTGTGGACTCCCTTTATTACTCTTAGGCAGCCAACAAACAAACAGCCTTTCAAAGACTGTTCTGCAGAAAAAAACATAATAAAAATAAAAATAAATAAACGAAAGAAATCTGAATGACCCCAAAGCCAGAGGAAAATGACAGTCCCTGCGATGCCCTCTCGAAAGCCACCTGGACTGGGAGGAACCGCTGGGCCCTGGGAGCAGTCAGTCGGGGAAGAGTACGCCAGGAAAGGCATAACCCCAAAGAAGTCAAAGGGGGTGTTGACAAACCGTGCACATTTCAGTCTCTGCCCCAGTCAGTCTTCCGCCTCGACTCAGCTTTCCTTGCTGTGCCAAGTTGCTTCAGTCATCTCTGACTCTGTGCGATCCTAGGGTCTGAAGCCCGCCAGTCTGGAGTGGGTTGCCATGCCCTCCTCCAGAGATCTTCTCCACCAGGATCAGACTGCATCTCTTATGTCTTCTTTCCTGGAGAAGGAAATGGCAACCCACTCCAGAAATTTTGCCTGGAAAATCCCATGGATGGAGGAGCCTGGTAGGCTACCGTCTATGGGGTCGCAGAGTCGGACAAAGCCACTTCACTTCTCTTTCTTTTTTCTATGTCTTCTTTACCACTAGCGCCACCTGGGAAGCGCCAGGGCTCCCTGAGGGAGTGAGTGAAGTCTCTTTGTGACCCCATGGACGGTAGCCTACCAGGTTCCTCTGTCCATAGGATTTTCCAAGCAAGAGTACTGGAGTGGGTTGTCATTTCCNGAGTCGGACAAAGCCACTTCACTTCTCTTTCTTTTTTCTATGTCTTCTTTACCACTAGCGCCACCTGGGAAGCGCCAGGGCTCCCTGAGGGAGTGAGTTAAGTCTCTTTGTGACCCCATGGACGGTAGCCTACCAGGTTCCTCTGTCCATAGGATTTTCCAAGCAAGAGTACTGGAGTGGGTTGTCATTTCCTTCTCCAGGAGATCTTCCCAACCCAGGGAT
>SJYA01012546.1:0-11737 GCA_006410615.1 Neotragus moschatus
CATTCAGAAAACTAAAATCATAGCATCCAGTCCTATCACTTCATGGCAAATAGTTGGGGAAACAGTGGAAAACACTGCCTGACTTTATTTTTTGGGGCTCCAAAATCAGTGCAGATGGTGACTGCAGCCATGAAATTAAAAGACGCTTACTCCTTGGAAGGAAAGTTATGACCAACCTAGACAGCATATTAAAAAGCAGAGACATTACACTGCCAACAAAGGTCCATCTAATCAAAGTTATGGTTTTTCCAGTAGTCATGTATGGATGTGAGAGTTGGACTATAAAGAAAGCTGAGCACTGAAGAATTGATGTGTTTGAACTGTGGTGTTGGAGAAGACTTTTGAGAGTCCTTTGGACTGCAAGGAGATCCAACAAGGCCATCCTAAAGGAGATCAGTCCTGAGTGTTCGTTGGAAGGACTGATGTTGAAACTGGAACTCCAACACTTTAGCCACCTGATGCAAAGAGCTGACTCATTGGAAAAGACCCTGATGCTGGGAAAGATTGAGGGCAGGAGGAGAAGGGGACGACAGAGGATGAGATGGCTGGATGGCATCACTGACTCAATGGACATGGGTTTGAGTAGACTCTGGGAGTTGGTGATGGACAAGGAGGCCTAGCGTGCTGTGGTTCAAGGAGGCCTAGCATGCTGTGGTTCACGGGGTCACAAAGAGTCAGACATGACTGAGCGACTGAACTGAACTGAAATTCACTTTAAAAATCGAGCAGGGATGAATTAGGAGTTTGGGATTAACATATACATACTACTTAAAATAAAATAAACAGTAAGGACCTACTGTGTAGCACAGAGAACTCTTATCAATATTCTGTAATAACCTATAAGGAAACAGAATGCATGTATGTATATGTATAACTGAATCACTTTGCTGTACATCTGAAACTAACATAACATTGTAAATCAACAATACCCCAAAATAAAAAATTAAATTAAAAAAATCAGTAACTCACTAAGTAGTAACATACACATATTTTTAATGAAAAATAAACTGTTTTCCAAAACAAAACAAAACAAATTTATGAAAAGACTGGCACTGTTTTCCATTTTTTTTAATCTTTTTAACGCCTGGCAAAAAAAAAGAGCACAGCTTGGGTTCCCATAGCCTGCCTCTACAGCAGTTCTGAATATTCACTGGAAGGACTGATGCTGAAGCTGAAACTCCATTACTTTGGCTACCTGATGTGAAGAACTGACTCACTGGAAAAGATCCTGATGCTGGGAAAATTGAAGGCGGGAGGAGAAGGGGATGACAGAGGAGGAGATGGTTGGATGGCATCACCAACTCAATGGACATGAGTTTGAGTAAACTCCAGGAGTTGGTGATGGACAAGGAGGCCTGATGTGCTGCAGTCCATGGGGTTGCAAAGAGTCAGACATGACTGAGCAACTGAACTGAACAGCCAATCTGTTGGGATATGCTGTTTAAAGTATACAAAGAAAATCCAGCTTCATACAAGTACGTGTTACAAAAGGGAGAAGAATTGTAATAAGCTTTAGAGATAATGGTGCATATTTTTCTTTTAATACATCAAAACTGGACAACTGGCCTCTTCTCAAAGTGTGTTAGATAGGTTGGTCTAACATTTTGAGTGGGTAATACACTCTGGTTATTTGGAAAATGAAAAACAGTATTTCCTTATAATCATTAAAAAAATATTTGTTAATATTATCACTCATCTCATCAGAAAAGTCTTTTAGGTATCAGAAGCTAGGAGCTTCATGGTGGTGAATTCAAATTTTCTAAAATTCCAATTATTTTCTTGAAAACTCAAACATCAGCAACAAATATTATCAATTGTTCCTCTTAAAGTGACTGGCTTACTTCATTCACTTTTGCAAAATAGTTGCCAAATACTCATGGTTTGTCATTCATTCTCTCAAGTAAAAAGAGCATTCCATTAAAACGAAAAAAAAAGAGGCTATTTCAGATGGAGACGCAAAACTGCAGAAATAATCTTCTCTTGAGAAAGCCGTTCTCCTTTGACACGCAGGTGTGCTTTATGCACACTTCCCACTTCACCACAGGGGCTGTTCAAAAGATGCACTCCTCAGTGGCTAAGAGTTACTATTAACTGATGTCACTAGTTCATCAAGGACATTCTTAAGTGATACTGGCATTTTATCTTACTGCAAATGCATGCATGCCGGTGGAGAATGCAGGGACAACCAGCACAGGCTTGGTGACACTCCCTGGATCAGGGAGGCACCAGCAGTTTTACCCTCAGTTGTTCTGTGCCATCTTACAGATCCTCAAAGGTCCACATATCTAAAGAACTGAAGAGCTAGCTGAAGTGGCTTCTTAAACAGCTATCATGTACCCAGGCAGGAGTTAAACCAAGCTCTGTCTGTCACTGAACTCTACAACCTCCTCACTAGATTATACTTTTCAATGCTTCCTGGCACTGTATGCGTGCCAACACTTTCCATGAGTTTATTTATAGTCATAATCTAATCCTGCAATTCCAGAACTGGCCCAAGGGGAAGACAACTGTACAAGTCCCAAAAGACACATCTTACATTTGACTTTACAGACCTTTAGAAGCTTCTCAAGTCCTATGCTTTCGATGAGCAATTGTTCTAAAGGGTCAAGTACAAGAGAAATACTGTTCAGTTTGGTTGCAGTCTTAACTTGGACTGGGAGTTCCTGGTGGCCTAATGGTTAGGATTCTGAGCCTTCACAGATGTGGCCCAGGTTTAAATCCCAGTCAGGGAAGTGACAGCAGGTCGGTGAGCAAACTGTGCAGGCAAAAATAATAATAATAGTAACATGGGCTATTGGGCGCCTATATGAGTTTCAAATCTCAGCTCTGTCCCTTAGTAGCTATGTGAATTTAGGCTAATTCCTCAATGTTTCAGTCTCAGTCCTTCTCCACAAAATGATCCAATATCATGGAACCCTTAAAAAAAAAAAAAAAACTGACATGAAATTTATGAGAAAGCATAATTTATTTATCTCAAAATTTATTAATCTCAAAACACAAGATAAATGAAAGCAAGAGTTGTACACTTGACTGAAGGTATATATATCACAGAAGTGTAAATTTATTAATTAGTTTTAGTAGTATGAAGTTGTCTCTACCTTCCAGACCTTTGACCATGACTGTAATTCATATACTGAAAAGTCCTTGGGGAATTTCCTGGTGGTCCAGTGGTTAGCACTCTGCACTTTCACTGCTGATTGAATATGAGGGCGGATTTAATCTCTGGTCTGGAACTAAGATCCCACGACCTACACAGTGCAGCCAAACACAGGTAACCCCTCAATTTTAATATTATAATCAAAGGAAAACACTCTTTGGTTTATTCCAACTTTTACAAATATGTTAAAGGCACTGCCTATATTAATACCTTTATGTTAGCAAAATAGAAATGTTTATTATACTTTAGGAGAGAAGTTACACAGAAATCAAGAAATACGCTCCTAATGGTTTACTTTAGAGAACTAGAATTTTAACAGATCAAATATGACATAATGGGGTTTCCATTTAGAAGCTGATAACATGCAGATGTCATTTACTATAACCTCCAACTCCAGAGAACAGACTGAAAAACCCAACTCAATCACAAATAATCTATACACCTTTCTGCTCCTTTAGACAGTCATAGTTAAGGTCATGTTGACATTCCTAAATCCAATGTTGTTCACAATATATTACTATTATAATTATATATTATATTATGTCACAATGTATTAGCTCCAACTCCACTGCATGCATAAAGCAGGCTATGAGTGTTTTGTTCAGCTTTCATTACGCAGGAAAAAAGAAAAAAACACTCCACAAATAGTTTCCTAATCAGGCTAAACATTGACAGTAAGAGTCCAAAAATGAGGTGCACCCCTCCTGTCAACGCTCTGAAATTCTTAAAAACAAACAAAATCCCAGCAGATGAAAAGATGAACTGTCATTCTCATTCCATTCCAGCACAGCATTGCTGTGAAATCACGCACCAACGGTTCTTCTGAACAGTTATTGTCATCCCCACTAAGGAAATGACGGATTTTCAATAAAATATGACATTAAGTGAACAGAATGAACACAACAGCAATGTGCAGAATGAATAGAAAATCAGTGCCCAAAACCAGAGCATCTCCTACCAACCATGAACACTGTGAGCAGTCAGTCTGCAGTTATTTTCTATCTCGTCCTGTCCACAGAACAATAATGCTCCACTCAGCTCACTTCCTAAGTGTGATTTCAACAAAGTCCATGAAGAATTTGACTACTGCTTTTATTTAGTTTAACAGTAACCAGGAATCATTAGTGTCACACAGACTGAGGCATCCTAGCCAACCACTAGCTGCTCCTTTTTTTTTTTTTTTAATATTTTACAGCACAAATGGAAACACACATGGACTATGGACAGACAGTACAAAAGCTAAAACTCTGCTCATGAAATTTTACCTGTCCATGTATATCTCCACACACTGTTACTGGTGTTGATACTGGCTGGACATTTGACTCTTCCAACAGGAGGTCACAAACGTAGTCACATAGCCGCTGTAAGAAGAAAAAATAAAATGCAACCTTTTATTACAACATCAAAGCTGAAGACCAAGTGCAAAAAAAGACAAGAACTAACACATGTAACAAAAAACTAAGATCATGGCATCTGGTCCATCACTTTATGACAAATAGATAGGGAAACAATGGAATGAGAGACTTTATTTTCTTGGGCTCCAAAATCACTGCAGATGGTGACTGCAGCCATGAAATTAAAAATGCTTGCACCTTGGAAGAAAAGCTATGACAACTCTAGAAAGCGTATTAAAAAGCAGAGACATTACTCTACTGACAAGGTCCACACAGTCAAAGCTATGGCTTTCCAGTAGTCATGTATGGATGTGAGAGTTGGATCATAAAGAAAAGTGAGCAGCAAAGAACTGATGCTTTTGAACTGTTGTGCTGAACAAGACTCTTGGGAGTCCCTTGGACTGCAAGGAGATCAAACCAGTCAATCCTAAAGGAAATCAATCCTGAATATTCATTGGAGAGACTGACGCTGAAGCCAAAGCGCCAACACTTTGGCCACCTGATGTAAACGGCCGATTTCTTAGAAAAGTCCCTGATGCTGAGAAAGATTGAAGGCAGGAGAGGGGACGACAGAGGACGAGATGGTTGGATGGCATCACCGACTCAATGGACGTGAGTTTGAGCAAGTTCCAGGAGATGGTGAAGGACAGGAAAGCCTGGCATACTGTAGTCTATGGGATCGCAAAGAATCAGACACAACTGAGCAACTGAACAAAATACATGTATTGTTTCACAGAAAAGGAAACTACTTTATGATGACTCCGGGATTTGATTTGTCAGCTTTCACCTTCCTCTCACAATGCCTACTCCAAAATGCAAACTCCTTGGGTACACAGGTTCAGTTCAGTTCAGTTCAACTGCTCAGCTACACAGGTAACAGGTTCCAGAAGATGACCACTTCGCAAGGAACTGTCAGCTGATGTTTTTCACACACACACACAAAAGTAAAAGTCAATCATTTTCAAAGGAAAAGGTCTTTATCTGCTAATCTTTTAAGTAAATTACAAACCATGCACTTACCAAATATGATCCAGCAACTGCGCTCTTGGCAATGAAAATTTATGATCACATAAAAACCTGTACACAGAAGTCCACAGAAGCTTAATTCATGACAGCTAAAAACCAGAAATAAATCAGATGTCCTTCCACAAGGACTAGTTACGTTATAGTACATTCACACAATGGAATACTATTCAGAAATAGAAGGAAACAACCATTGACACATGGCAATCTGGATAATTCAAGGGAATTATGCTCAGTGGGAAAAAAAAAACCCTACCCCCACAATGTTACATACTATATGACTCTATTTATATAACATTCTTGAAATTTAAGAATTTACAGAAATGGAGACCAAACTGGTTGACTGCCAAGGGTCTAGGAGTTAGGAGCAACAGGAGGGAAGTGGGTACAGTTATAAAAAGGACAACACGTGGACTCCTTGGGGTGACGGAACAGTCTTAAAGGTGGTATTGGATACATGAAACTATAGATGTAGTAAGACTGCAAAGAACTAAATATACAAATAAGTACAAGTAAAACTGGAGAATGATGAACAAGGTCGTGGGGTGTATCAATGTCAATATCTTGGTTGTGATATCTGTTCTACAAGATGTTACTACCAGGAACAACTGGATAAAGGGAGACTTCCCTGGTGGTCCAAGGGCTGGGACTCCGAGCTCTCAACGCACAGTGCAGACGCCAGGGTTCGATCCCTGGTCGGGGAACTGGATCCCACATGCTGCAACCAAGAGTTCACATACCACAACTAAAAACCACACAGCCAAATATATAAATAACTTTTCAAAATAACTGGAAAAAGGGTACCTGGGATCTTTTGGTATTATTTCTTACAAATGCATATAAACCTACAATTATTTCAAAATAAAAAGGTTAACTAAAAATTATAAAATATAAATCTAAAATTGAAGAGTCACTCTACCATTCAAAAAGAGCTCTAAATGTCTGCATTTTAAAAATAGTTGTCTTCTGAAAGCACTCAAACCAAAGTATTTCACAGAAGGAAAACAATTCTAACAATAGTTCTCTGGAGAAGGAAGGGTACAGTCTGCTGTGTAAAGAGAACTGGAGGGGAAACCTCCTTCATATGAGACCAGTTAATACTAGTCAGAGGCTATATTAAAATCTCATAAAATTAGATTTTAAGAAGGTAAGCCAAGAAAAGACAAATTACACAAGCAAAATGAAATGATTTTAAACATTAATTATGGAATCTAAATGCTATGACTTACTTAAACATAGCAGAAACACACTTTAACAGTTATAGCCACAATACTTTATACACAGGTAAACACCAGAGAGCAGCCACAATGGGAGGAAGGAGGAGTAAGAAAAGAGGCCCCCCAAAAGAAAATGAGGAGAAACCAAGCTGTTTAGAAATGTTCAAAATAAAGAGTCATTCTTATTCCTAGGATAAGTTCTGACCTTCAATTAGCACCTCAAAGGAAAGATCTTCCTTTTGGCCTGGAGTCCTTCTGGCCTTGGAGTACAGAGCTCTTTCTTGTGTTGAATTCCCTACAAACCTCAAAGGCGTCAATAAATAGTCCTTAGTCCTGACATATAATCTATTCATTATTCATAACAGGAAAAGATACTGATGAATAATTTTCAGTTCTATTATAGTCCTTCAGTTCTATTTTGCATTTGTTTTTAAAAAAAACAACTCAGCTTTTTCCTCCCCATGTACGGAGAATCTCAGTTCTTCCCTACTGTGTGACTCTGTCTTACATGTCTTCTTTCCTAGTTACACAGAACCCTCATATTTGTGACATTTCTGGTCACCAAACGTATGGAGGTTTTTTTCCTCCCTACAATATCCAATTCTCTGTAACATCAGCTGAGTATCCTATAATTTAACTCAACTCTGACACTATTTATTAGAGATAGTGTCAGATCTCACAGGAAAAGAGCTCAGTCCCACAAGACTGCCCCCCTCATCTCCCCAACCAACATACATACACACACACTTCAGATACCAGCTGCAAGCCCAGGTTATATCACTTGCACTTTTAACCAACCAGCTATAGATCAGAGATTCCAAAGACCTCCTCTGTGAGTTTGAATATTTGCTAGAGCAGCTCCCAGAACTCAGGGAAGCACTTGCATTTATCAGCTTATTAAAGAAGGTGATAAAAGGATACAAATTAACATCTAGATGGAGGAGATGTGTAGAGCAAGGTATAGGGAAAAGATGGAAACAACGGATCTTTTCACTATCAGCTAGTTCTGCCTTTACTAGAATGTCATGTAGTTGGAATCATACCTATGTTGCCTTTTCAGGTTGGCATATTGCACAAAGTAATATGCAATTAAGCTTCCTTCCTGTCTTTTCATGGCTTGATCATTTCTTCTTAGCACTGAATACATTCCATTGTCTCAATGTACCAGTGTATCCATTCATCTACTGAATGATACCTTGGTTGCTATCAAATTTGGGCAATTATGAATAATACTGCCATAAACATTTGTGTATAGGTTTTGCAGTAGACATGTTTTCAGTCCATTTGGATAAACACCAAGGAGCATGACTAATACAACATATGGTGAGGGTGTTTAGCCTGGTAAAGTGAAAGTAAAAGTCACTCAGTTGTGTCCAACTCTTTGTGACCCCATGGACTTTTCCATGGAATTCTCCAAGCCAGAATACTGGAGTAGGTAGCTTTTCCCTTCTCCAGGGGATCTTCCTGACCCAGGAATTAAACCCAGGTCTCCCGCATTGCAGGCACATTCTTTCCCAGCTAAGCCACAAGGGAAGCCCAAGAATACAGGAGTAGGTAGCCTATCCCTTCTCCAGCAGGTCTTCCGGGTATCCTGCATTGCAGGCAGACTCTTTACCAACTGAGCTATCAGGGAAGCCCAAGTGACAAAAGATCTTCCAAAGCGGCTCCTCAAGTCTGCGTCCCCATCAACAACTAGCGACAGCTTCTGCTTTTGCCAGTGTTGTCAGTGTCACAGGTGGGCAGGAGTTATGACCCTCTTATTTTAATCTGCATTTCCCTAAAGACATCCTGGAATGTGAAGTCAAGTGGGTCTTAGGAAGCATCACAATGAACAAAGCTAGTGGAGGTGATGGAATTCCAGTTGAGCTATTTCAAATCCTGAAAGATGATGCTGTGGAAGTACTGCACTCAATATGCCAGCACATTTGGAAAACTCAGCAGTGGTCACAGAACTGGAAAAGGTCAGTTTTCATTCCAATCCCAAAAAAAGGTAATGCTAAACAACGCTCAAACTACCGCACAATTGCACTCATCTCACATGCTAGTAATGCTCAAAATTCTCCAAGCCAGGCTTCAGCAATACATGAACCGTGAACTTCCAGATGTTCAAGCTGGTTTTAGAAAAGGCAGAGGAACCAGAGATCAAATTGCCAACATTTGCTGGATCATGGAAAAAGCAAGAGAGGTCCAGAAAAACATCTATTTCTGCTTTATTGACTATGCCAAAGCCTTTGACTGTGTGGATCACAATAAACTGGAAAATTCTGAGAGAGATGGAATACCAGACCACCTTACCTGCCTCTTGAGAAATCTGTATGCAGGTCAGGAAGCACCAGTTAGAACTGGACATGGAACAACAGACTGGTTCCAAATAGGAAAAGGAGTACGTCAAGGCTATATATTGTCACCCTGCTTATTTAACTTATATGCAGAGTACATCATGAGAAACGCTGGGCTGGAAGAAGCACAAGCTGGAATCAAAATTGCCGGGAGAAATATCAATAACCTCAGATATGCAGATGACACCTCCCTTATGGCAGGAAGTGAAGAGGAACTAAAGAGCCTNATGAGAAATGCTGGGCTGGAAGAAGCACAAGCTGGAATCAAAATTGCCGGGAGAAATATCAATAACCTCAGATATGCAGATGACACCTCCCTTATGGCAGGAAGTGAAGAGGAACTAAAGAGCCTCTTGATGAAAGTGAAAGAGGAGAGTGGAAAAGTTAGCTTAGAGCTCAGCATTCAGAAAACGAAGATCATGGCATACGGTCCCATCACTTCATGGGAAATAGATGGGGAAACACTGGAAACGGTGTCAGACTTTATTTTTCTGGGCTCCAAAATCACTGCAGATGGTGACTGCAGCCATGAAATTAAAAGATGCTTACACCTTGGAAGAAAAGTTATGACCAACCTAGATAGCACACTGAAAAGCAGGGACATTACTTTGCCAACCAAGGTCCGTCTAGTCAAGGCTATGGTTTTTCCAGTAGTCATGTATGGATGTGAGAGCTGGACTGTAAAGAAGGCTGAGTGCCGAAGAATTGATACTTTTGAACTGTGGTGTTGGAGAAGACTCTTGAGAGTCCCTTGGACTGCAGGGAGATCCAACCAGTCCATTCTGAAGGAGATCAGCCCTGGGATTTCTTTGGAAGGAATGACGCTAAAGCTGAAACTCCAGTACTTTGGCCACCTCAGGCAACAAGTTGACTCATTGGAAAAGACTGTGATGCTGGGAGGGATTGGGGGCAGGAGGAGAAGGGGACCACAGAGGATGAGATGGCTGGATGGCCAATGGGCATGAGTCTGAGTGAACTCCGGGAGTTGGTGATGGACAGGGAGGCCTGGCGTGCTGCAGTCCATGGGGTCGCAAAGAGTCAGACACGACTAAGCAACTGAACTGAACTGAACTGAATGACATATGCTATTGGGCACTTTTTCATACGCTTATCTGTATTCTATATATTTTCTTTGGTGAGGTACCTGTTCAGGACTTTGACTCATTTTTAATAAGGTTTAATAAAAGGGTTGTTTGTTTTCGTACTGTTGAATTTATTAGATACGTCTTTCACAAATATATTCTCTCAGTTCATGGCTTACGTTTTCATTCTCCTGACAGTGTCTTTTGCAAACCAAAGTTTTGATTTTAGAAAGCCCAGTGCTTCTCAATTATGTTTTCCTAAGTAGATTGTTTTGATTCATGTCTGGGTTTGGTTTGAGTGATGAAGAATCAGGAATTTGAGGGGTCTTTTTAACAACTTCATCGAGATAAAAATCACATATCATAAAATATGCCTCCTTATCATAAAAAATTCAATGGTTTTTAGCATATTCGCTGTTAAGCAACCATCATCATAATCAACAGTAGAATATTTTGGTCACCCCAAAAAGATCACTAATGTACTCAATAGCATGCATCTCCCAACTCCCATAACCTCATCTGCTGTATCTACCGATTTGTTAATTCTGGACATCTGGAAACCAGGCCTTTTTGTGACCGGCTTCCTTCACTTAATATATGTTTTTAAAGTTCAGCCACATTGTAACATGCATTATTTCTTTGTTCTTTTCTTATAGCTGAATAATATTCTATTGTATGTGTTTATCACACTTTGCTTATCTATCCATCAGCTGCTGGACATGTGGGTTGTTGCCACTATTTGGCTATAAGAACTTGATTTTGACACAATAAGTCTGTGATGCCTATCAGACTTCAAGGTACCTAAGACATGCTTTAAACAGCTGATCAAATGAGTCCTGTTTTCAAGGAAAAGTATCCAAACTAGAGAGACCAACCTGGAGACCATGAGAAAACATACAGTTCAAGTCATGAGACTAGAAGAGACAACTAAAGTGGCTGCTTATAAACAGAGAAAAAGGTAAGTTCAAAAAAACACGAGTCCTAATACCTCCCATAAAAGGTAGGGGGGGAAGGGGGAACCAGCAAAAGAGACTGGTTGATGAGGTACAAAGGAAACCATGCGAGTGTGGTATTATAGAAGTCCTATGAGGAAACATTTCAAAAGCGGAGTGATCAACTATGTTCAGAGCTGATGGAAGGTCAAATTTTGAAGAAACAGAGTAGGGCCAAGAGGGAAAACTCCTTTATTCCTAAATCAACAAGTATCAATCGGAGAATATCATACACAAGTAATACCATGGCACAGTTCAGAGGTTAAGGGCACACTCTAATTCTTACTCTTTATTACTTAGCTTACTGTCTGTCACTCAGCTGTATAACCCGGCTAAGTTACTTGATCTCTCTGTACCTCAGTTTCCTTGTCCACAAAACAGAAATACCAACCAGGGGATATTCTAAGGATTAAATAAGGCAGTGCATGCAAAAAACGCTATGCAGCTTTACATACACAGTTATATAACGCACAATTGCACTCATCTCACACGCTAGTAAAGTAATGCTCAAAATTCTCCAAGCCAGGCTTCAG
>SJYA01012547.1:0-22742 GCA_006410615.1 Neotragus moschatus
GCACGGGCTCGCTCTGCGCCGCAGCAGCACTGGGGCTCCACTCGGGCCTCAAGACAACCATGCGGGGGCACATGGCTTGGCTGTGCCCACTGCCCAGGTGGAAGGTCAGAGTGACGGGGGGCTCGTGGCTCGTTTGGCCCTGCTGCTGCCCACCCTGCTCGGGTGGCACTGACACACGGGACGGATGGAGCCCCAGGTGCACACGGAACTGGAGAGAGGACAGTGCCAGGGCCAGCGAGCAGAGGCCCCGGGTGGCCACGCCATGCCTGGCTCTGACCCTACGGCACCACTGACCGCATCCCTCCATTCCCCGGGCCCCGACCTTCCCAGAAGCGCACCAGGTGTGTGCACATGGGGTGGCCTGACACACGTCAACACACAGCGAGCACCAGGCCCGCTGGCACGCAGGGAGTGCAGACACCTGGGCTGGGAAAGTGACCCACCTCTCTGGCAGAGAGGGTCCAGGAACTCCTGCAGGCCGCTGGGGACGTTCCTGACGACGTCGCAGGAATAGCCGTCCTCGGGCAGGAGGAAGGGCAGCTGCAGGTCGGGGTCCTCCTCCAGCCGCACCTCCCGCCCATCACTGCGTGCAAGCTCATCCGCCGTATTCTCAGCTACGGCCACCACGTTCGCAATCAGGTCCTGCTTACAAACAGACACGGGCTTGGGAGACGCTCAGCGCGCAGTGCGGCTGGCCAGTGACACCCAGATGCGCTTGGTCACATGGGGCGTGGCCACACACACGCAGGGCGCCTCACGGAGGGAAAGCCAGTTCATCCGCAGCTCAGACCGGCCTGGGGAGCAACCAAGCACTAGCAGGTACACGCTCCCACTGTTTGCGCTGAAGATACTATTAATTTGTGAATAAACATCTGTAGTTCTAAATAGAAACTGATTGCGAGAAAGTCAGTCTTTTTCCTTTTCAAAAATAATTTTTTCCTTGTACATTTTTTTAAACATCGAGTTGCTAATAACCTTTTCTACTTAATGACAGGAAAAAGTTTACACAATGTTAAATATTTTAAAAAATACATATTCCCAGGTTATGTAGAGGTTGTTGCCTAATGATGGGTTTATAGGTGATTTTTGCTAAGAACTTCCAGTTACTAGATAATGCACTTACAGGACAGTTCAGAGTGAACCCTCCCTCCTCACCCCAGGGAGGGGACGGAAGCTGCCTCCCTGCCCTGTCCTCTGTCTCAAAATCACGGCCCCCAGGCTTCTCCCTGGGTCCTCCTGCATCCCTGAGTGTTGACCGCGGCTCTGCCCTGCCGCAGGGCTGTGTAGTCACAGCCCCTCCCAACAGGCAGCCCCATCAGGCCCCTCTCAGGACCGTGGCCCAGTCTGTCTGGGGGCCGTGGGCCCCAGGTGTTGGCCCCCGCGTTCTGTCAGCATACACTCGGCACTGGAGCTGAAGCTGTCTGCGGGGTCAGGTCCCTTGCACACTCGACCCTCGGGACGCCTGCATCCAGCTGCGATCACCGCGGGGCTGTGCTCGGGCAGCGCTTCATGAAGAGCCAGCTGCTTCGCGCACTGTTCTCTGTGCTCTCTGCTCCTCTGCAGAGATCTCTGAGCCAGCAGACTCTGCTCCACATGAAGACCTGACTCCCCAGGCAGGTACCTCGGCACAGCTCCGGGAGGCAGCCCCGGGAGAGGCCCTGCCTTGCTGCCGGCTGCCGACGTGAGGGGCCCTGGGGTCTTGGGTCACAGCACTGAGCCCCCAAACTCAGGGCGAGGGCAACTTCCTCACTCCCTGCCCTGGCTTTCCAAGAACCTCATTTTCTGCATCAAATCCCCATCTACTTAAAACGCTTACGTGGTTTCTGTTTCTTGCACAGGACCCTAACTCCTACAGCTGCCAACAGCAGAAGTGGCCTTGTAAGATGCTGACATGAACTTCCTCATTCTTTCCTCCTTTCCCTGCACAGACAGGACGCGTGGCGACTGGCGCCCCACTTACCGCAGGGACGAGAGGCTCGTCAGGTGCACAGTGGTAATTCTGCAGCAAGGCCTGCAGCTGCAGGGAGTTCAGCTTGAAGCAGGTGCTGCTTATGTGTGGGACGTCATCAGGTGCGTACTTGTCCATCGTAAGCAAAGTGGTGGCCTGTGAACAAGCAGCAGGGAAACCATGATTTAAAGGTATCTCATAAATATTCCCCGTTAGGTAATATTTGTGAAACTGAAGTAACTTGCTAATTTGACTTTAAAATGCAGGGTGTTTTTAAGAAAACACACTTCCATTCACATTACCTATATTCGTCAAGTTGAACTCAAAGCACCATCTACACAAAGGTGTTAGATAACCTCGTGTGCGTGCTCCACAGATTCAGTCGTATCTGACTCTGTGACTCAATGGACTGTAGCCCGCCAGGCTCCTCTGTCCGTGGAATTCCCCAGGCAAGAATACTGGAGGGGGTTGCCATTTCCTTTTCCAGGAGATCTTCTTTTATTAAAATTATATGTATAGTAACACCCAATAATTTATGTGCAAAAACCATTTAAAAAGCCCTTGTGGCTCATACGGTAAAGCATCTGCCTACACTGCGGGAGACCAGGGTTCGAGCCCTGGGTCGGGAAGATCCTCTGGAGAAGGAAACGGCAACCCACTCCAGTACTCTTGCCTGGAAAATCCCATGGACGGAGGAGCTCGGTAGGCTACAGTCCATGGGGTCACAAAGAGTCGGACACAACTGAGGGACTTCACTAGAAACTTTAAACACTTACATAACCAGATTACCATTATTAAGGTCTGAATAAAATAACATTGTAATGACCTTTCTAATAACTAGCTGAGTCAATCAAAGTAAAAGGGCAGAAATCTTTACACTGTATCTCTTTAAGAGATTGAGAAAAAAATACAAAATTACACACTAAAAATAACAGAACAGGTTATAGGTACTCTTTTCCTTAACTGCACAGCACCAGGGTCTAGTCTCCAAGCACCAGGAAAGCGCCAGGGCGGGTGAAGCCGCGAGGACCAGGCTCTCGTGCGTCCCTGTCCCTGCTGGTACTCCTACCCTCTTCCTGTGATGTGACGAGTCTGAGGCGGGTGTGCACAGTCCTCTCTTTCACCTGTGTTTCTACTACAGGCTTCTGCTCTGGGGCTCCCCAGCTTGCAGCCCCGACTTCCTCTATCGCACTGGAGTGCAGCTGGTCACCAGCATGTGTGAGTCTCAGGTGCACGGTCACACATACACATGAATCTGCTCTTCCTCAAATCCTTTCCTCGTCTGGGCTATTACAGGGTGCTGAGCAGCGCTCCCTGTGCTACGCAGGAGATCCTTGCTGGTCACCCATTTTATTCTTCCTATTTTTAAAGTGCCAGCTGTCATCCACTTTAAGATCGGAGTTTCTCTCTCAGTGTATGTAGCTTTATGACAGATGCCTGACTGTTCCAGGTGTTTATTCTGCTGATTGCCACCTGTTATGGACTGTACTGTGTCCTCTGAAATTCACTGTGAAACCCCAACACTCAGGGGGTAAACTTCGGACTGTGACCTCATCTTGAGAAAGGATCTTGAGAGAAGGAATCAAGTTAACTGAAGTCAGTAGGTCTGGGGTCCCTGTGAAAGGCAGAAGCTGGGAAAGGCAGGCCTGGGAAAGGCCTCCTGAAGGAGGCACAGGCGGAACGCTGGAGACCAGCAGCCGCAGTGGAAGGCGCGGGAGCTACGGACAGGCTCTCCCTCTGGGAACCACTGTGCCCCGACCTCAGTCTCAGACCTCCCCCTCCAGGACAAAGTGCTTCTTTTGTTTAAGCTACCAGATTGCTGTACCTTGTGAGAGCGGCCCAGGCAGAGGGGTACACCATTGTCTCATCCTAAGCGCACGTGAAGACCCCGGGGAGGCGCCGAAACGCCCCGGGGGAGTCAGAGACGCGGGGGACCACGCGGCCACGAGGCTGGCCCCACTCACCTGCACGATCCGGCTCAGGTGGCAGTCAGCCGCCAGCTCCAGGCCCTGCTTCTCGGCCCAGGCCTCCACGTGTCCGAGCTGCTGCCGGAGGATGGCACCCCAGTAGTGGGAGCAGAGCCCCGACTCCGGGTCGGTCACCAGCCGGTTGAACAGCCACATGTTGATGAAGTGGAAGAGCTGGGAGAAGAGCTGGATGGTCAGCGCAGCGTTGACCCGGCAGCGACGCAGCAGGGACATGGCGCCCGTGAGCGTGTGCAGCACGTCGTCTGTGAGGGGAGAGGGCTCCTGGTCAGTGGCTATCCCCCTCTGCTCGACACCTGCCCGTCCAGCCACATGCCGGTGTCCACCCCACCAACAGAGAGCCCCAGCAGGGCCCCCAAGATGAGAGCTGTTCCTGTGCGGAACACAAGGGGCTTCGCCACACCGGGAGGACGTCCCGCAGACTCTGATCACACCCGCCCCTCAGACCGTGGACGCTGAAGCGACGGCACCTCAGACCCCGGACGCTGAGGCGAGCGCCCCTCAGACCGCGGACGCTGAGGCGAGCGCCCCTCAGACCCTGGACGCTGAGGCGAGCGTCCCTTCAGACCCCGGACGCTGAAGCAATGGCACCTCAGACCCCGGACGCTGAGGCGAGCGCCCCTCAGACCCCGGACGCTGAGGCGAGCGCCCCTCAGACCCCGGACGCTGAGGCGAGTGCCCCTCAGACCCCGGACGCTGAAGCAATGGCACCTCAGACCCCGGACGCTGAGGCGAGCGCCCCTCAGATCGCGGACGCTGAAGCGAATATTAAAATATTAAAGCGAATATTAAAATGAAGGTAAACACAGGCAGGAAGGAGGGGCTGAAGCAGGAGAGAGGCCTAACCTATTTTTGGTCTCTGCAGGCTGTCCTCTTCGGGGTCGTCCAGAAAAGCGGGCATGTAATTATTCAGCTCTGACTGAAGACAGTGAACTAGGTACCTGCAAAACATTGACAGTTTTAGTGACCTCAGCATGATGCCCTGCTACTATCACACAGGTAGAACCATCTGTACTGCTTAGAAATATTTTCCATGCATATCTATGTAACAGTTTTCCTCTCAGGACTCACACCTAATTGAGCTTGATTTATTAAACCCACACACTCTGCGTGCAGCTATTCGTGCTCCAGTTGCCCTCACATTCTAGCAGGTAGTGCTCAAAATCCTTCCAGCTAGGGCGCAGTCGTACCTGAACTGAGAACTTCCAGATGTACAAGCTGGGTTTAGAAAGAGGCAGAGGAACCAAAGATCAAATTGCCAACATCCATTCAATCATAGAGAAAGCAAGGGAATCCCAGAAAAACACCTACTTCTGCTTTATTGACTGTTTGTGTGAAACACAGTGAACTGTGGGAAATTCTTAGAGATGGGAATACCAGACTACCTTACTTGTATGTGGGTCAAGAAGCAACAGTTAGAACCGGACATGGAAAAACAGACTTGTTCCAAATTGCGAAAGGAGTACATCGAGGCTGTATACTGTCACCCTGCTTATTTAACTTCTATGCAGAGTGTATCATGTGAAATGCTGGACTGGATGAAGCACAAGCAGGAATCAAGATTGCCAGGAGGAATATCAATAACCTCAGATACGCAGATGACATCACCCTTATAGCAGAAAGTGAAGAGGAATTAAAGAGCCTCTTGATAAGTGTGAAAGAGGAAAGTGAAAAAGCTGGCTTGAAAATCAACATTCAAAACCTAAGATATCTCAAGAGGGAGGAGACACATGTACACCTATGGCTAATTCATGCTGATGTATAACAGAAATCAAATCATTATTTATAAAGCAATTATCCTGCAATTAAAAATAAAGTGAAAAAAAAAAAAGGCAAAAAACAAGTAAGATCATGGCATCCAGTCTCAGGCTTCAAAATCACTGTGAAAGGTTACTGCAGCCATGGAATTTTAAAAGACATTTCCCCTTGGAAGCAAACCTATGACAAACCTAAAGCATATTAAAAAGCAGAGACATTACTTTGCTGACAAAGGTCCGTACAGGCCAAGCTAAGGTTTACCAGCTGTCATGTATGGATGTGAGAGTTGGACCATAAAGAAGGCTGAGCGCTGAAGAATTGATGCTTTTGAACTGTGGTGTTGGACAAGACTCTTGAGAGCCCCTTGGATTGCAAGGAGGTGCAACCAGTCAATCCTAAAGAAAATTAGTCCTGAATATTCAGTGGGAGCAGAGAAGGTGATGGCACCCCACTCCAATACTCTTGCCTGGAAAATCCCATGGAAGAAGGAGCCTGGTAGGCTGCAGTCCACGGGGATGCAAAGAGTCGGACACGACTGAGCAACTTCACTTTCATGCACTGGAGAAGGAAATGGCAACCCATTCCAGTGTTCTTGCCTGGGGAATGCCAGGGACAGGGGAGCCTGGTGGGGGGCCATCTATGGGGTCACACACAGTCAGACAAGGCTGAAGCGACTTAGCAGCAGCAGCATTCAGTGGAAGGACTGATGCTGAAGCCGAAACTCAGATGGCCACCTGATGCGAAGAGCCCATTCACTGGAAAAGGCCCTGATGCTGGGAAAGACTGAGGGCAGGAGGAGAAGGGGTGGCCGAGAACCAGACGGCTGGACGGCATCACCAACACAATGGACATGAGGCATCTGAGCAAGCTCCAGCAGACAGTGAAGGGCAGGGAGTCCCGGCGTGCTGCAGTCTACGGGGCGCCGAAGAGTCAGACACGACTTAGCACCTGAACAGCACTGACACTTCTCGAAATCTGTCTTCAGCTGGGGTGAATGAAAATCTTAAACATGCGTCCTGAAGATCTAAAGAGAAAGCATGGCTGAAGCCTTTACAGGCGTGGGCTCTTACTTAAAGGCCATCTGCACCAGGTGAGCCAGCACGTCCTGTGCGTCCAGTGTGAGCCGACTGAGGTCTCGGTCCTGCTTGATGAAGTTGAGCAGCTCAGATGCGTTGGCCATCCAGAAGGCAAGGGCCCCCGCAATGTTCTTCTGTTTCTGCAGACAGAAGGAGCTCCGTCAGCAGCCACAGGACAGACAAGCAGCACAAACGAAGGGATGCTCCTGAAAAGCTGCCGAAGCTAGACCAGTACCTCCCCATTCTCGCCAGGGCACTGAGCACAGATACCAGATACTTGCAGAGGAATTTGGGTGCAGATGCAGCAATGAGCAGTAAGCCCCACTGCAACTTCTCAGGATTCAGGTGCAGACACACGGCTCTAGTGAGCAACAATTTATGGCACCAATGCGGAAAGGAGCCATCAATACTACCACACCGAATTGGAGACTGCACTTTATCTGGTAATCTGTGACGCACACACACATGTATCCATGGTTACCCACCGCCACCCTGATACTCGAAGTCACTGGCAAGGACACCAAGCAACTTGGTATCAAGTACTGATCTATCGCGTCATCTCCCGACCACATGAGCAGGCCAGGCACCCTCAGATGAGATCCAAAGAATAGGAACCAAGGATAAACAACAAAGGGGAGAAACAGAGCTCGTGTCATTTCATATCCACACTGAAGTGCATTAAGCAAAAGTTATGAAATGCTGATAAAGGTTGCACAGTCAAAAGAGGATTTTAGTACTGCATGTTCCAGCTGCTGAATGAGTGTTATGAGCCTCAGTCCAGTTGTTTTGTACTTTGACATGGAAGCAGCATGAGAAACTCAGCTAAGCCAACACAGCTAGGATTGGCTCCCAGCAGTATGTCCTACCTGATCAACCTGGTCTACTTCCTGGAGAAAAACAGACGAGGGGAAACCAAGCAGAACGAGAGAAAGAAACTCGTAAACAGTCATGATCGTTAAAAAAAAATCAAAACACTAACACGAAGGCACGACATGAGGGCACGACATTTAGTTACGCTATTCCATGTTACACAGTCCTTGTGGCTGCGAGGAGCTCGGGAAATCTAGGGCATAAACGGGGGGCTTCCTCCTCTTAATGCTGGCACAAAAACTAAGGGAGTTCCTAGACTTTGTCTCTATAGAAGATGTTGCAATGAACAAGTGAATACACCGATTTCTTTGAAAGATTTACAAAGAATGGGCTTCCTAATGTCTCTGAGCAACACTATGTGTGTGAGACGACCTAAAGGTACATGACTTCAGAGTCTATTCCCCTGGACCAGCTAGTAAGAATGAAGACACAGGAAAGACCAACAAAAACAGTAACAGTTGAAAACTCTAAAATGTATCAAAAACTTGTTTCATGTTTATACTACCAAGGAGCAAATTGCTTTTTGCAAGTAGGTTTCTTATAAAGATTTTTAATTATTCTAAAATTCCTCCCTAAAATTCAGGATTCTTTCAATCACACACTGAACCTAGATCTTAAGTATGAAAGCCTTAATAATGTGATTTCACTGCCAGTTCCAGTAAGAAAGGCCCATCAGAAGTGTCTGCTGATGGGAGCTTCATAATCTGAAATCCAAGCATGAGGGAGACAGACAGCAGCTCTGAACAACAGCTGAAAACGAAATCCACATTTGTGTATAAAATACCAGGAGTAACACGATAGTGCCCAAACAGAACGAGCTTCCTTTTCATCCACTTCCTCCCTCAGGGGGAGGACTCGTACCCTCCTCAGAGTCACAGGCTAACCACTCACACAAGAGAAACCTTTTTTTGAAAATGTTAAAAAAAGCCTTCTATGACAGTTCTGAGGGGGTGAAAAGATTAGCCTGCCTCCGACTATCCCGACAGGAAAAAAGCAACCAAGTCATCTAATTGTGTCGCTTAAGATCACGTGCCTAGAGTGTCACAGCTGAATAATGCTGACAAGTGGTTTAGGAAAACTTCTTTAAGTCTATAAATTTACTTTTAAGGACTTTAAAGATCAAATCTGCAAGTTACCTCTAAGTGTGAAAAACTGTTATGCCAATTTTATCAACTGTAGGCAAACAGTAATAAAGGAAACAAATCATTCTACCAAGAGAACATGCTAATCTTCTGAAATTTGAAAACTGGTTTACGAAAGAAGCTGAGCGCGATTTTCATCGTGAGTGAGAAATGTCGTCACATCCACGATACCTACGCCCACGATGAGAAACCCAGAGGCCGACTACCAGCAGCCTGGTGGGGCATCGTCAAAGAGCAAGTCCTTTTTTACAGCAACTGAAAGATTTTGCAGGTGGTCGTCAGGGACCCGTGGGGCAGGTGATGCAGAGACCTGCTTGGTGGGCGAGGGGTCTTGTCAGGAGGGACGGGGACCCCGTGGAGACAAGCATAGGCACCCACACAGCACTGAGGGCCCTGGATGCGACCCGGCTCCTCACTTTATAACGGCTCATTTTACGATATGTGAATTATTTTTTAATTCTCAGTGCCCTCTCACATCTAGTATAATTTTAAGGGTCTTTTTCATGATTATGTGACCACACACAAACTTTCCCTTCTCTCAAATTTTGTAGGAAAGAAAACAAAAGAAAGGTTTGCATTTCAACTTTTAAAGCTATACAGTTTTGAATCCTGCTTATACAACTTTTGCTTTAGAAAAAAAATTATTTGGATAAAGTCAAGCACGTAAGCAAATCTGAAACGTTAAAAAAAAAACACAACTGACTTAGTTGATTTAAAAGTTATCGCCACAGTCATGGGCTGGCGCGGCCCTGTGTCAGCGCTTACCTGGATCACCCCTTCCATCATGCTCACCATCTTGTTGACGAGGGCCATGACTTTGTGCGTGCGCTCCGCGGGGCTGACGTCGGGTCTGTACTGGCTGGACAATACGTACCGACACGCCATGTATAACACATACGTGGGCGACAGCTTAAAGTGGACTGTGGAGCTGTTAGTGTAATTTATAATGGCAGATAAAAAGGAATCTTCAGCTGTGAAAAGATTTCAAAACAGAAAAAAACATGAAAACTCAGATGAAGAAAAATGGAGTGAGAAATAATTCACTACCAGTGGAATCTGAAATTACTCACAACTTTCCCTGAATTCAATGCTTGCAGGCAGAATCAGGTCAGGCCCGGGAGCATCCTGAGTTCTGAAAGAGCAAAGTGGCCATCTCTTAAAACCAGGTCACATTAGCTAACAGGACCCCAACAAACAGTGTGGATTCTGCAACTATTTTTTAAAAGTCAATACTGCATACAGAGTCTTGGCTCATTTTCACGTGGAGCCCATCCCAATATGCGGGTGAGGGAACTGGGGGTCATCCTAGCCTGGCTGCTCATGGGTCAGATCCTGAGTATCTGCTTCTGTCAGGAGAACACACCCGACCGCGAGTCTGTTCTTGATGAAGACGCCCTGCACAATAGAGACGGGGCTGCCAAGCACCCGCTTCCTCGACGGCTCGAGTGACAGTGAAAGATGCCACTGGGAGAAAGGGGAAATCCAAAGCTCTCGGAGCCTGAACCTGGGCTCTCACACGAGGGAGGGGAAACGCCCTAACAGCCGGACATCGCCTGCCTCTCCTGGTCAAGTCAGACGGGTGCTCCCTGCCAGTCCGGCCCACAGCTGCGCTGCGTCAGCATCTGTTTGGGCACACAGCGCCGGCACCTCAGGGTGGCTGAGGCAGCTGGCCTCAGGGCTGCGGGCTGGCTCGGAGAGCGGCAGCAGCCCCAGCAACAGGCTCGCCCTGCCAGGCTCGCCTTCTCCATGCACCGAAGACGAGCAAGGGGAAGATGCAGCAGGAGCCCACTCAGGCCGCAGACGTCAAAAGTAAAGACAGAACCTTCTTTGCACCAAATTACGGGCTTCCGAATTTATCACCCAGTCTATAATTTATTAATCTGGATTTAACTCCACACTTTAGGGATGCTCTTATAATGTGATTCAAAAGCTCTATTTTTAACACGTCTTTCTTACACTGCCATATTTGGGAACATCTAGAGCTGTAGACAAAGTGCTTATTTTTCAGTTTAATACCCACAACATGAACCTGGGTAAAGTTTACCAATTTTTTTTTAATGCTTTATCACTTCAACAAATCTAATAGAAATAAGGAACTTAAATTCTCATTGAAAGATTTAAAAAATGTGTCAGTGATACTTTAAGTTATTCTCATCATTCAAAAAGATTTCTTCCTTGACTAAAATAAATATTTAAATCATTCACTGATTACGCCTCTCAGATTTTATGACTAAACTAGTGAAGAAGACTGCAGATGTGAAAAACAAGAGATTGAAAATGGGAAGAACCACGTTTCCATTACTGTCTTTATGTCAACAAAGTAACATAGATTTACATTTCAAGTAAAAGTTTAATAAGTCTTGGCAAAACAAACGACCTTGCACAAAATTTAAGATATATGCTCATAGAAAAAATAATTTCTAACATGCAATTAATCATCACATGGTTATTTTGATGCCATATTATACTACACTTACTTATTAACTGTGTATACATCAATTTTTCGTATCCTGAAGACATTATGCCCATCAATCTTCCCCTGCCCCATCCCAGTTATTTGCTTCTTCAAATATCTGTGGGCTAAGAACCACTATACATATACCTCGATCACCTTATAAGCAGGCGGAGATACTCCGCACAGTACGAACTCAGCATCCTGGACATCTTACTCTATAACACGCTACCAAAAACAAGCATGGACACAGAAAGCAGGCTACTTCTTATTATAGCTAAAAAAAAAACAAAACCCTGCAATATAATTCACACTGTAATTACAAAAAATTCACAGAAAAAGCTGAATGATAACCAAATGCAGACAATAAAAACAAGGTAAAAACATGAGGTTCCCATACGATCTACAGATTTGATGAATGTCATTAAACTCTTAGGAGGCACAGTGCCCTCTGCTGCAAGATGTCAGAACTGCACCTGCAACCTGTCCCTCAGCTGGCCCCTGAGCAGCCCTGGCTAACGCCCTGGTTGCTGGCGCTGCACCGCGATGGTCCGAAGGGCTCCGTCAACAATCTGAGGTCCACTGCTGACGGTGATGGCGAGAGCCACTCGCTGCTCCCTGCTTCCATCTCAGCACTGAACCGAACCATCTGCCCTCCCACACCGAAGCATGCTACCAGTCACAGGGAAACAGAACCCTGACCTATTAAGGTGACGTACACTGAAAAATCCTACGAAAAGGAAGTAAGAAAAGCTCCAAGCTCTCTGTTCAAAGGATGGATCTAAGCAAGAACAATACCCGCAGCAGAAACGACATCTCGTTTGTCAGTCACTCGAGCAGGGAAAGGGCAGGGGGGCACTCTGTGACTCCTGAACACGCAGCTTCACGCCACTTCTTCTAGATGAGTAAAATGACTAGGCTCATTTAAATACAAGAATTACCAAGTGATTAAGATCCTCTAAAAATTCCCTTTGTCCTGTTTTTACAAAGTAGCTGGCATATTTAACACAGCAACATTTCAATTCAGACTGTCTCCTATTTCACCTAGACATGGTCGAGGTATGAACGGAGGAATACGACTGTTGGTGAAGCATTTTCTTTTTTAATTCAGTGACATGAAAAGGAAATACTTGCGAGGTTCTGCCCACATCCCGGAGGTGTCAGCTGGACCTCGAGCGCGGACCGCTGACCCAGCCCCTCCGGGCCCCCAGGGCCCTGCCCCACCTGCTGTCTTGCCGGCGGTGGCCCAGCTGCTGCTCCACGCGGACCATGGGCTCCACCATCCCTCGCTCGGCAGTGCTGGAGGCGGACGGTGTCCTGTCGCTGGCCAGCCTGGCGGCGCTCTGAGCAGGGGAGACACAGGCGCTTAAATAGAGCTCGTGGCCAACCGTGTGTGACACCTGGTGTCGCGGGGGATGTGGGCGGGGCCGGGGAGAGGGGCCACAGCCACGCGCCTGAGCACTCAGAGCCCACGTCCTAGGCAGAGAGCAAGAACACGGCTCTGAACCAGCTGCTCGGACGTGGGCAGAGAGGGCCCCAGCGGCACTTGGACCCCACGCGCTTCTCAGGTCCGGATGCAGCAGGGCACACGCGCGGTGTGAGGAGGCGGGTCTCTGCTTTACTTGTGAGTTTTAAGGAAGGATGTGCAAGCTCACTCATGGCAGCGCAAAACCCGACAAAGAACTCAGGGCAGAAACTGGCTCGCATCCTGCCCTCAATCGACACAAGGAAAGGACACCCACACAGCAGCCCACGTGGGGCACGGAAGCCCCTCCAAACAGTGCCCGCTGTCAGCAGCCTGACGCCAGTGGGGATGGCAACTGATGTGCAGAGAACCATCAGAACAGACCAACACACTCAGGTGCAGAGTTCACTGCAGCAAAAATCTCTGCCCGACTTCTCAGTGCCCTCCCTGTAGGCACTGAGCGCAGGCACGGAGCCCGCCACGCAGGGAGTGACACGCACTGCGTGGAACACACCTCCCACTCCTCACATCGCCCCCAAACGAGGCTGCACAGCCTGCTCTGAAAAGACACTTTCCACATGTGGCAAACAGCGTGTAGTGCAACTTTCATGCTACAGAACAGTGACAGGGAGGTGGGGAGACCCAGCTACTCCACGTCCCGGCCCCCCACCCACCCACCCCAGGAGCCGGCGGCAAGACAGCAACTAGAGAAAGAGACAGCTGCCGTCCCAGGCCCAGGGCGGGGGAGCCTCTCCCCGGCAGCAGGCTGCTACCCAGAGCAAGCACGGTGCAGGAGAGGAGGGTCCCGGGCAAGAGCAGTGCCCGCGGAGAGGAGGGAGCAGCCGGGAGCTGGGACCAAGCTGAGGTCACAAGCGCAGCAGCCGTGACCTCTGCGGTGACCTGATCTGAGCGAGGAGTCTGGTCCTAGGGGACAAGCCTGGGACACACCGCTTGGAGAGAAAGCACGAGCTCCTGGGCTCTGCAGCCGTTCCTGCAGACCACGAGAGACAGGCTGCCCGCACTCAGGCCCCGCAAAGCCTGCACCACGCTTCCCTGAGGGTATCGTCAGCGGTTTGCCACTGCTGCCCTGCCAGGTTAACATGGTCCTATCGGTGACAGACAAGCACCCACCTTGCTCGCTGGTAAGGCCGTTCCACTGTGAACATCTCCTCCTAAATCAAAAGTTGTCTCCTGAACAATTCTGTTGAGATAAAACAAGAAAGCCACAAAATTAGTAGCTCTCAAATGATGAGAGGCAGTCTCTTCTTAATAGTACAAATTGTTAAATATCCCAATGTGCAAAGATCTTCAAGAAATCACTTTACTATCAGAATATGAATCTAATGAATAAAAAAAAAAACTATACTAACTTTATGAACTGTTTTTTCCAACACATACTGAACGCTCTCAAGATCAGAGTTTTTAAAACCAGGAGCACAAAATTGAAAAGAAGCATAAAGATAAAAGGAGCTCTCCTATTGTGCAAGTTTCTTAATTTTCCAGTGTAACATGGACCCATTTGCACTGCATTCTGGGTATGTGAACAATTAGAAAGTGACTCTATCATGACTGTGATGGCAGAGCTCACGATGGCATGGTGCTCAGGGATGCAGACGAGACGAACACGCGGGTCCATCGACACAGCACCAGACCAATCACCCCCCACAGATCAACACCACCAACCAAGATGTCTGGGGCGGGGGGAACCCCACCACCAAGGCTTTGAAGACAGAGACCCCAAGTCTGCAGCTAAGAGCACACACACATCACGCACCCTTTGAGGAACCAGAGTAAGAGCAGCAGATGAAGCCCGAGCGTGAATCAACGAGACAGGGACGAAAACAACAGCAGAAAAGACCACAAGAGATGGTTCCTTTAAAAGATGAGCAGACAAACCTCCCGCTGGACTGACCGCGAGAGAGAGAGAGAGAGAGAGAGAGAGAGAGAGAGAGAGAACTCAAGTCAGCTGGAAACGAAAGAGAAGACACTACAGTCAGCACAGAGACATACCAGAACACACCACCGTGAACAACAATGCCCCACCTGGACAACGGGAAGAAACGCATACACTTCCAGAAACAGAATCTTGCGAGACGAAAGCATGAAGAAATAGAAAATCTGAACAGATTAATCAAGGGAAAGGAGAGTGAATCAGTAACCAAAGGCCGCCCAACAAACCAACGTCCAGGAGGAGATGGCATCACTGGGGAGTTCCACCAAACATCTAAAGAAGAGTTAACACAAATGCGCAAACTATTCCAAACCACAGAAGAGGGTGGGGGGACACTTTCAAACTCATTTTATGAGCCATCATCACCCTGATGCGAAAAACAAGACAGACACCACAAGAGAGACTTTCAAGCCAACATTCCCACTGATCACAGGCGCAGACGTTTCAACAAAACATCAGCAAACCCAATTCAACAATACAGTAAGACGCTCATTCACCAAGGTAACAGCGACTGATCCCAGCAATGCCAGATGGCTCAAAACTCACAAGTCTATCCCCGTGGTACACCACGTTAACAAAAAGGATCACATGATCGTCTCAACACACACAGAGCAAGATTCGACAAAACTCAGCATCTACGTATAGGACCCCCCTGGCGGCCCAGTGGTGAAGAGGATGCTTCCGATGCACGTGGTGTGGGTTCAATTCCTGGTTGGGGAAGCAAGACTGACCCCACATGCTGCGGGGCAACTAACCGTGTCCCACAACTAGAGAAGCCCTGTGTGCTGCAACTATGGAAGCCCGTGTGCTGCGAGGAAGGTCTGCAGAGCCCAAACAAGCCACCGTCTCTACACACGAGTAACAGTATCAGGGGGCTTAGGGGACAATTCCAGTTTACAATTGCATCAAAAAGATCAGAACACCTAAATTCAGCCAAGGAAGTAAAAAACAAATACACTGAAAACTTTTAAGACAGTCATCACAGAAATGGAAGAAGACACAAATAAATGGAAGATACTAGATGTTTCCTGTTCACGGACTGGAAGAATTAATATAACTATAATGTCCATAACCCTAATCCTAACTATAAAACTGAGCGGAAAACATAGGCAGGACACTCTTTGACATAAACCACAGCAAGATCCTCTGTGACCCATGTCCTAGAGGAATGGAAATAAAATCAAAAATAGACAAGTGGGGCCTGATTAAGCTTAAAAGCCTTTGCCAGCAAAGGAAACTATGAGCAAAGTGAAAAGACAGCCCTCAGAATGGGAGAAAATAATAGCAAATGAGACAGCTAACCAAGGGTTACTCTCCAAAACATACAAGCAGCTCATGCAACTCTAAACCAGGAAAAAAAAAAACCCAGTGAAAAAGTGGATGGACAGACATTTCTCCAGCGAAGACATACAGGTGGCTACTAAACACGGGAAAAGTGCTCAACCTCACTCATTATTAGAGAAACGCAAGCCAAAACCACAAAGAGGCGTCACCTCACATGGCTGGAATGGCCGTCTTCAAAAACTCTGCAAACAAATGCTGGAGAGGGGTGGAGGAAAGAGAACCCTTTTGCACTGTTGGTGGGAATGTAAACTGATGGAGAGTCCTTAAAAAAAAAAAAAAAAACTAGGAATAAAACCAGCACATGACCCAACAATCCCACTACTGAGCAGATAGCCTGAGGAGATCGAAACTGCCAAGACAATGGTGCCCCGCCGCCCATCACTGGGACAGGGAAGCCACCCGGCTGTCCGTGGACAGGTGAGCAGAGCCATGGCGCACAGGTTAGTGGGCGCCACCCAGCCACAAAAGGGCTGCGTTCTGAGTCAGTGCTAACAGGATAGACAAGCTAGAGCCCACATACAGAGTGAAGTGGAGAGTCAAACACTGGGGAGTGAAACACACGCACACAGAACCCAGAAAGACGGCGCTGATGAGCCCGTCTTCAGGGCAGCAACGGAGACGCAGACACAGTGAACAGACCTGTGGACACAGGAGGGAAGGAGAGGGGGGCGAGTAAGCAGAGAAGCACATGCGTTAGCAAAGGGGAAGCAGGCAGCCGGTGGGGACCCGCTGTGCGAATCAGGGAGCTCAGGCCCGGCGCCCCGAGACAACGTGGAGGGGTAGGGGGCTCCCGAGGGAAGGGACACGCACACCCCCGCCGAGTCGCACTGATGTGTGGCAGAAACCAACACAACACAAGAAAGCAGTTATCCTTCAATTAAAGATACATATAAAAAACCTTATTAAAAGTAATAACAAAAAGCAAGGTCACAGATACATACTGGTGGTTACCAGAGGCAGAGGGTCTGTGTGTAGAGGGAGGGGGTAACACACAGCGCAGTGACCAGCACTCGGCGTCACTGAGAGAGCGGCCCTGAACGTCCTCATCACGAGCAAGGAGCTCGTGCAGCTGATGGCGAGGGACAGCACCTGCGTCCACTGTGGCCGTTTCACAGATCTGCAAACACTGAATCACTACGTCCCGCACCTGAACTAGCATGGGAGTTGCACCTCACTTTAAAAGTGTACATAGGTGTGTGTCAGAAAGAAAACACAAGCTACTCACCTAGAAGTTTATGTAACAGTTTAGTGTTAGAACAATACTGATTTCTATTACAGTGAGAAGTCTGTTCTAGTTATGGACGTACATACAAGTACTGGCATAATCAGCTACTAAGCGGTTTCCACTAGTTTCGCAGGAGAAAGACACTAGAGATGCGTTTCACAGCGGCACCACCCCGCCACGATCTCGGCTCACCTGGAGACATGACTACAGAGTAGACACCGCAGCCCGCAAAGCAGGACCCTCTGCGGCAAAAGAGCAGCAGGAGGCCGAGCTCTCGCAGATGCACACCTGAGCAAGACCGGGAGACTGACTGACGGGCACAGAAGCGCACAGGACTGTGTGACAGGGATGCTACAGCGAACACCATCGGAAGAGAGACAGCACAGCGCCTAGAAGCCAGCCCAGCTGCAGACAAGAGCGTGGCGAGGGGAGGGCAGGCCGAGGCGGATCCCCCGCCGAGGAGCTGCCAGGAGACAACGTGGGGGACCGAAGGCCCAGGCTGAAAGCAGCCCGGGAGGCTCCAGGGCAGGCCTGCGACACCGTGGGGCAGGCCATGTGCCTGCTGGCCCGGGACCCACGCCCACCAGCCTGAACACCGGCAGCAAAGCCCTGGGCAGCACACTCACTAACGACAGTCACTATCACAGAGGGTGTTCTCCTCCCGGCCGGCAGGCAGTAAGCGCTTCCTTGCCTGCCACAGGCCCATGTCGCAGGTCCTCAGAGAGGCACTAGGTGGAGCCACAACACTTTAAATTCCTTTAAAAAAGACCCTGTTTTATCACTAGGAACAGAAAAGGCACATACGTGGCAACGAAACCCAACAAAAACCTAGTTGTCTAGGTTCAGAAAACTGTCACTCAAAGCATGGCTTTAAAGTATCAGCTGAAAGACCAAGTTTAAAAAGAATTTAAAAAATCAGCCACAACTTCCAATTTCAAGACGAATTCAAGACCTTCCTTTCTTCTTCTATGAAATGAACCCAAACCCAGCCTGAAACACAGTCGGTGAATTCTGAATTTTTAGAAATTAAAAGACAACACAGTCCACGACTAACTCACATCTGTTCCGACGTGACCGCGCTTTCCAGAATTCTCAAAGGCACCAGTGCTCTTACCCAGACTTATGCCTGGGGCCCTTCACAGTCAGGCCCCCGTCCACGGGTCTCTTGGGGAGCGTGTGGTCCTGGCTGGGGTCCACGAACTTGAACACGTGGGACGCCCCGAACTGCACCTTCATCCCGCTCTGCAGCATCGTGGTCTCCGAGATGCGCTGACCGTCCACGTAGGTCTCAGCGTCCATGCTTCTCGGCGTGACCGTGACCACCCCATCCATGTTCGTGAGGTCACAGTGATGGGGCTGAATGCCTGAACCAAACAACTGGGAAGGAAGGAAAATCCAAGGAACTTCCATCAAGCACAGAGCACTTAAACCTGAATTTTAAGACTCTGGAGTCCCCCTTTCATGATAAATGTAATTAATAAACTGGATTTTTGGTGGTTTCAGGGAACTTCCTTCAATAATAAAAAAGTAATAAACACTGTCAAGATAACTATTTTATTTTTAGCTTCCAGGAGCGTGATGCAAAATGCACTGAAAAGCGTATGGTAGCCTCGCGTGCCTATGAGATGATGAAGCATCTATCCGGACGGATCGCTGGAGCGCTCTGCTGCGGGAAGGATGGAGAAAGAGGATGCGGGCCCCTGGCCCTGTGGCCCCACAGCTGGGAAATGAGGGCAGCGCGCGGCCTGCCGACCACGGCCCCAAGAGGCGAGGGCCAAACGTCTCACTCACAGACCCCCAGGACCTGGCCCAGTCCAGCCCGAGCACCGCGCTGAGCAGGCGTGACGCCTGCCTCCCACTGCGTGTGGGCCCCAGGGACGCGCCTGCCTGTGCTGTCTCCTGAAGCACCCTATAGAAGCAGCCCCGCGTCCCGGAGAAAAGCGAGCAGGCCAGGGCCCTGGGGGTGCCGGAGGACCGATGCTCACGCTGCAGCCGGGAGCAGGGAGCACAGAGCACTCCGCCGCCCGGTCAAGCCGCTCGCTACGCCCCGCCCACCGCCCGCGCACCTGGATGGAGCTGTCGTCGAACTTCTCCGTCCCCACCTCGGTGACGCTGAGCTGAAGGCGGTAGAGCTTCGGCTTGTCTCTGGAGTCCGAACCGTCTGCGGGAGGAGAACAGGCTTCGCTGCTAGTCACATCACAAGGCTCTCGCCAAGTGATTTGAAACAAGCAAACAGGCAGTCCTTAAAGAGACCCACTCCGTTCTCAGGGTTTCTTTCCAAAGAGCTCCCCAGGTTTACATCCTGCAGTTTAACTAGCTGGACGCACAAAATGCAAATGAAGACGTGAACATGTCAGTTTCTGACATGCACTGCAAGGCACCTACACCAACGTTCCTACCAAGCTCCCTTACTGCATAAAAAACGCTTCCTGGCCACATGGTCCTGGACCCATTAGGTCCTGAATGAAAACCCAGGAGGAGACGGGGTGCCTCCAGACTGGCCGTTGCCCCGCAAGCGCAGCACACAGCCCGCAGGGAAACGCGAGCCCCATCCCGGACCCAGGGGCAGACCTGGGGAAACGTGACTCCCATGCCGGACCCAGGGGCAGACCCGCGGAAACGCGAGCCCCGACCCGGACCCAGGGGCAGACCCGGGGAAACGCGAGCCCCATCCTGGACCCAGGGGCAGACCCGGGGAAACGCGAGCCCCGTCCCGGACCCAGGGGCAGACCCGGGGAAACACGAGCCCTCTCCCAGACCCAGGGGCAGACCCGGGGAGGCAGCCACATCTCAGACCCAGGGAGGCGGCCACATCTCGGACCCAGGGGCAGACCCGGGGAAACGCGAGCCCCATCCTGGACCCAGGGGCAAACCTAGGGAAGTGCAAGCCCTCTCCCGGGCCCAGGGGCAGACCCAGGAAAACGCGAGCCCTCTCCTGGACCCAGGGGCAGACCCGGGGAAACACGAGCCCTCTCCCAGACCCAGGGGCAGACCCGGGGAGGCAGCCACATCTCAGACCCAGGGAGGCGGCCACATCTCGGACCCAGGGGCAGACCCGGGGAAACGCGAGCCCTCTCCTGGACCCAGGGGCAGACCCAGGGAGGCGGCCTCACGCCACTCCCGGCCGCCACCACGCTGAGTACCAGCCGGAGCTGCGGTGAGGCGCCCACCTCCCTGGAGCACAACTGGGAAGAAGCACAAACGGAGACTGGCGCTTTCTGTGTCATTCTGAACTTTCCGGAACTGCGGAGACCTTCCCCTTGGCTGTGCGTGAACTTCCCTGACCTGATGGGGTGGCCAGGGGGCCGAGGGGGAGGGGACCACCTGCGCTGAGGCCCCTGCACACTGAGGCCCGGAAACTCAGCCCCAGACCCCGGCTAACGCAGGCCACTCTGACCCCAGCCCCGGCGCACAGGCCTCAGCCCCGACACGGCCGCATCAGGATGTGGTCCCGGGCCGGCAGAAGCCTCGCGGGGCCCCGCTGCATCGGAGGCTCGCTGACTGCAGACCCACTCACTGAGGGTTGGGGATAGGCACACCAGAGCACACACAGGATGGCCCCAACTCTCACAGACCACAACCCCGGGAACATGGGCAGGCAAGCCGTCAGGACGGTCGCTGACTTGTGTGTGCACAAAGCAGCAGCCTGACGACAGGCTTTCTCTCTGTGAGCTACCGCAGCAACCCTGAGATCGAGTGAGGAGACCAAGCTGGGCTCCAAGGGCTTCGCCCCGAACAGACCCCACACGGGGCATCCTGGCAGGAGGCGGCCGTAGCGGAAGCCTCATCAGAGCCACTCTGTGTCACCTGCAAGTGCTGACTCAGAACGGGGCATCCATCGTGTGGGGCCTTCCTGGATGGGCCAGTTCCGTCAGACCTGCCGGGGGCGTGTTACTCTGCTGCCTTTCAACACCTTGGGCAGCCCTGGGGTCAGTCCCGGCTGAGAGGCATCGTGAGCTCTGCTGCCCCCCGCGGCAGCCGCTTCCTCACCCCCCACCCCCGAGCTCTGGCGCGGAAGGGCGTCTAAAATGGTCTCTCTACACCTGGCACTCAGTGCGGACCGTGGTCCACAGTGCACATCCGGTAAAGCGGGACCGGTTAACAGGGAGTAGCTAAACTAAAAATGGATAGAACAGAAGAATGCAATATGGCCACACAGAACTACACCGATGAGTCATAGAGGAAGCAAAAGAAGCACGTTAGTGATCAAGAACAATCGTCTCCATTTCAACGTTAAAAAAAACACAGAATATGAAACGTGTTTAGCAGTGACAGAAAGATGCACAGATGCTTCCCTCTGAAACTCTGAATGCTTCTGAAGGCCATCTTGTGAGCTAATAACCTGATAATACAAACTTTTAAACGGACATTTACAGCCACGAATTTAGAAGCATATCAAGAAAGGAGAAGGCAATGGCACCCCACTCCAGTGCTCTTGCCTGGAGAATCCCACGGGCGGAGAAGCCCGGTGGTGCAGTCCACGGGGTCACCATCAGTCTGACACGACTGAGCAACTTCACTTTCAGGAACTGGAGAAGGCAATGGCACCCCACTCCAGTGTTCTTGCCTGGAGAGTCCCAGGGACAGGGGAGCCTGCTGGGCTGCCGTCTATGGGGTCGCACAGAGTCGGACACGACTGAAGCGACTCAGCAGCAGCAGCAGGAAAGGGAGCGCTACAGACTCCCCATCCTCTTTCTCACCACCTCCCTGTGGCCGAAACCTGCCGACGCGCGAGCAGAAGCCCCCCTCCAAGTCCCTCCTCGCTCGCTGCTCCCCAGGAATAACACGAGGGACACCTCCACAGGTGTGTCCTGAGTACCCGGAACGGGGGCCACAGGTGCCGNGAAAGGGAGCGCTACAGACTCCCCATCCTCTTTCTCACCACCTCCCTGTGGCCGAAACCTGCCGACGCGCGAGCAGAAGCCCCCCTCCAAGTCCCTCCTCGCTCGCTGCTCCCCAGGAATAACACGAGGGACACCTCCACAGGTGTGTCCTGAGTACCCGGAACGGGGGCCACAGGTGCCGGAGACAGAAGGGAGCCCAGGGGCTGTGGGGAGAAATGGAAATGGAGGCAAGGGACGTACAAGCAGCTGACTTCTCCTCATAGGTCCACACGCCCCTCCTCAGCAAGAGCGGTCATCTCAGGGGCTGGACACACACTACAGCTGCTGCATAACACAGACCCTCCCGTGTTCCCCTCCCGTAAACAGGCGTGCTGTAAACACTGCTTCTGCCTGCAGGGCGGGAGCACCCTTCTCCCTTCAAGCTACAGCAGCTCTGGCGTGGCCCAAAGGCGGAGGTAAGTCCTCTTGAGGAACCCGACCACACACACCAGAGCTTCTCCCAGAGGTTTTCAAAGTTTTTTAAAATTTTGCGCTCTTGCCTTAAAAACATGTGCTGCTGTTCAGTCGTGTCTGACTCTCTGCAACCCCATGGACTGCGGCACGTCAGGCTTCCCTGTCCTTCACTATCTCCTGGGGTTTGTTCAAACTCATGTCCATCGAGTCAGACAGGTATGCGACACCA
>SJYA01012550.1:0-11593 GCA_006410615.1 Neotragus moschatus
GAGGACTCGTTCTGGTCTTGTTTCATGAGGAAACCTGCATTGAGATCCTTCATTATTGGGTTCTTGGATTGAAACTCTCACATGCTGAATGCACCATCGGGAGGAGAACTGGAAAGAGTTTCAGGAGGCTGTGAAATGAGAGAGTAGCCAGATATTGACCAGTCTCACTGGCCCCCAGCGAAACTCCTCAAAGCCTGGGGTGGAGGAAGACTTAAAGATTGAACACAGAGTATGGGGGTACAGCTGGATTGATCGTGATATCCGAAGTTTTGCTATGGCCTAACTGGCTCTGGGATCTTTCAGGTTGGGATGGGCAATTCCAAGCTCCTGAATTCATAACACTTAAGTATTATGAGCCTTCCAGAGGAACTTGGGAGCTGGCAAGAGGAGCTCATTGATAGTATGGTTCCTAATTTCAAGACTGTGCTGTTAAACATAAACAAAACTGTCCAAAACTAGTTGAAGTAGTTAGGACAGATTTTAATCTGCTGTTTACTATCACAGTAGGGCAAAATGTCCAGCATGAACTGACATCAAACCCAATGTGTACACAAGGACTGGGGTTTTAAAGGGAGAATTTGGGAATAGGCAGGGGGAATCATGAGAACTCTGTAAAGCCAGAAAGTGACAATTTCCCACAAAGTGGGAAGGGGGTATTGGTCCATGTGAAATATCTGGGTTTGCTAACTCTGTTACCTCTTAAAGATAGGCTTTTGCCCTCCTGTAGAAACTTGGCAATGGGCACTATCCTTAAGTGTTGACTGGAGCAAATAGTCAATTCTATTGGCAGCCTTGAGTTTTCTTAGGTGGCGACTTTAAAGGTGTGTGTGTATGTTGGGGGGAGGGTGGGTCATCTTAGGCATACAGCCTTGAGCTGTCGGAAACTTAAAGACCCAGGTGAAGGACTTACTGAGAAAGGGCTCCGTGGAGACTTGCTCAAATTTGGCCAATGTGACAATCTTTGTCCCTTGAAAACAGA
The DNA here is from genome assembly GCA_006410615.1 of Neotragus moschatus. NCBI lineage: Eukaryota > Metazoa > Chordata > Mammalia > Artiodactyla > Bovidae > Neotragus > Neotragus moschatus. The sequence continues at coordinate 980 of SJYA01012550.1, forward strand.
GAAACTCGAAGAGTGTGGATTGGGCCCTGTTCCCACTACAGCTTCCAGCTGGGACAGCCTTCCCCAGGTGGTGGGTGACCAAGAACCTTTGCTTTTTCAGGTATCCAGCAGAAACAGATCACACGGAACCCATCCACCTCCACCATCACCGGGGTGACCAGCACCTATTCGTCGCCCCTGGTCACCAGCTCAGGATCCATGAGCACCCTTGCATCTTCGGTCATCCTGCCCATCACCACTGCTTCAGCTGATGTCACTGAAGGCACTGCCATGTACACTAGCAATGTTAGTGCCAGTGGTTGGATAGGCGAGGGCCAGCCTTGGATCTTTGCATGAATTAAAGGGGACCAGGAAGTGGTTGAATCCCTCTCCAACTTGCCTGTTCTCTTGGCATGGTCCTTTTTAGGGATGTGGTGGGCAGGCTTACCTGCTCTGTGTTCACTTGTGGGCACACTCTCCATTTTTGTCTTCTGTCTCTTAAAATTTGTTTTATTGAAGTATCGCTGATGTACAATGTTGTATAATTTCGACTATATAAGAAAATGATTCAGTTATATACACATATACTTTTTCATATTCCTTTCCATTATGGTTCATCACAGGATATTGATTGTAGTTCCCTGTGCTATCCAGGAGGACCTTGTTGTTTATGTATCATAGCTTGCATCTGCTAATCCCTAATTCCCAAAGTGTCCCATCCGCCACCCCAGCCCTCCTCTCTACTTCTCTCTTAATTTGCCAAGTGCTTTTATGCTCACTGTTGAATCTGGGCAAGTAAAGCTTGCAGATCTCCTTGCTGTTGGATGAGAGTGCTCTGGAGTGACGTGCGGGTTCATGTCTGTAGAACCCAGGGAGTGAAAGTCCCCACCAGAACTGCAGCGCTCTGGGAAATCCCTTCTGCTCCCTACTGGGGCCTTGAACAGTAATTGCTACATAGTTGTAGAATGAAAGCAGGTTTTTGAATAAAACCTAATGTCTTTGAATGAAAACCTAACGTCTCACTGGGCTTCTTATCAGTAACATTTTTGTTTAATGTGTACAATTTTTAAAGTCTTTATTCAATTGGTTGTAATACTGCTTTATTTTCCTTCTTTGAAAACGTTTTTGTTTTTTGACTACAAGACTTGTGGAATCTTCTCTCCCTGACTACAGAATCAAAGCCATATCCCCCACATTGGAAGGCAAGGTCTCAACCACTGGAGTTTCAGGGACGTCCTCATACACGTTATAGATGAGCACACTGAGGTCTGGCCAGATCAAACAGCTTTTCCAGGGTCACATAATCCGTGAATGTCTAATTGGCATTTGAATGGTACCAGCCAGGATCTAGAATACCCTCTTGACCTGGCTTTGAGCTCACTTGTGAATTCACACCAGGCCTGCTGACCACAGCTATCAGCTGTCCACAAACTGATTGTTCTTACATGTGGCCTTTTAAGGCAACCCCGCTGAAGAGTCAGTGTGGCTAAAGAGATGAAATCCAAGTCTTGGGGTTATGTCTCTTATTTAGTATCTCTGTCCGCCCATTTTGAATAAAAGAAGAATTTTTATCAAGTCTCTGAGTTTCAGAAAAGGGTGTGGTCACATCCTCAAGGATTTTGACTTACCTGTTCATCACCTTTAACAATTTTAATTTATATTTAATTTATAGTGACTTCATACATCAAGCGTGAAAATCACTTTATGTATGAAATAGAAAATTCTACATTTACTGTAGGAATATTGATGCCAATTCTTTCAGTTGTTAAATATACAGTATTCTGTACTTCATGAAGGAAAGTCCACACACAGATTTTTCAAATGAGAAATTTGAAAAATTCCATATTTCACATTACCTTGTTTATCCCCGATTCAATATGAAATACAAGAATTTCATATTTCATGGGAAAAACCTCTGTGCCTAGAGTTTCAAATGCCAACGTAGAGAAATCCATATTTCACGTAGGAAAATCAGTGTCCAGATTTTCATTCACTGAATACAGAGAACTGCATATTTCATGTAGGTAAATCATGACCCAGATTTTCCTAAATGAAAGAGAAAAAGTNTTGTTTATCCCCGATTCAATATGAAATACAAGAATTTCATATTTCATGGGAAAAACCTCTGTGCCTAGAGTTTCAAATGCCAACGTAGAGAAATCCATATTTCACGTAGGAAAATCAGTGTCCAGATTTTCATTCACTGAATACAGAGAACTGCATATTTCATGTAGGTAAATCATGACCCAGATTTTCCTAAATGAAATATAAAAAGTTCATCTCATGGATTAAGTCTCTTCCAAGATTTTCTTATGTGAAATATAAGGAAATCCATACTCAATAGAGGAAATTCAGTGCCCCAAATTGCATACATCAAATCATCAAAATTCCATAGTTTGTGTACTAAAATCAGTGGCCTGGTGTTCATAAGTGAAATATACAAAATTCCAGATTTCATGTGGAAAAGTCAGCACTCAGTCTTTCATATGTGAAATATGTAGAATTCCAAATGTCATGTGAGAAAATATGTGCATACATTTTTATATAAAATATAGAGAATTCCATTTTCGTTTTGGAAAGTTTGTGGTGAGATTTTCACAGGTGAAATATAGAGAATTCCATATTTCATTCAAGAAAACTTAATGCGTGTATTTTTACATGAAATAGAGTTTCATGCTTCAAAAGAACATATTTGGGCACATTTCAAATTGTGACACAAATTCTCTTGTGTAGAGTGAGATTTAGAGATGAAACATCTCTAAATACAGAGGTGCTAAGGACAGTGTCCCCCTAAGAGCCATGACTCACCAGTGCCAGAGAAATTGAAGTCTGCCCATTTATTGCACAGAGGCCCTTTCAAAGTAGTTCTGTTTTCATCCAGCCTCCAGGTGAGAACACACCCGAGCCTACCCCATCAGCCCAGGCCTGTGGGACTGGGAGGGGTGAGAGGATCAACCTTAAAAGGGAGGGATGTTTCAAACTGGCAAACTCTGCATGTAGCAGCTGCTTATGCTACAGAGCCATCAGTCTCCCACACCTTACAGAAAACATGGCTGNAGAACACACCCGAGCCTACCCCATCAGCCCAGGCCTGTGGGACTGGGAGGGGTGAGAGGATCAACCTTAAAAGGGAGGGATGTTTCAAACTGGCAAACTCTGCATGTAGCAGCTGCTTTTGCTACAGAGCCATCAGTTTCCCAAACCTTACAGAAAACATGGCTGGTCATGTCGGGGAAAGAATGCTCCTTCACTTGAGGACAGAAAACCCTTTGTAGCTGGGTGTCTAGGGACTGTGTGTAGCCCCTCTTCTGTGCCTGGGAATCTGGCCCACTCTGTCTCTGCTCCTTCACATCCCCCGTGACTGCCCCCAGGTGCTTTTGAGTTGCCTCTCCATTCTGATCCATGTTTACACCTACATGCCTGTTTACATGTACAGCTTGCTCTGTATGAGATCCTTGGGCTTTTCTCCAGGGTGTCAGTATTTCTGCTGCTCCAAGATCTTTTTATCTTACACAAGCTCTTTCATGTTTTCAGTGTCCATTCTTCCATCCCTCAGCCAGCCCAATTCAGAGAGTTCACACATTCATTGTGGCCAGCGCACCTGTGTGCATGTGTGCACCCGCATGTGTACACACACAAACAATTCTGAAAAGAAACTTGCAGACATGTGGAACTATTGGTTTACTTGTCCAGTATTATGGATTTTGGTAAGCACCCCCCCTTTTTGTCCCAGTTTTTTCCTAAACATTTCTTGTTTTTAACTTCATTGCAATGCCTTGCTAGAACTTCTCAATGTGGATAGATGCCATGCAGTCCCTAGAATGAGCCGTCCAAGGTCCCAAAAACCATGCCACAATATGCCATCTCACACCTGCTGCAGAGATATTACACCATAGTTTCGGCTTTGTTTTGAACTAGCACTGAGAAAGACAGGTACCAGCCTGCCGGAGCCCCAAGGATTCTTTGAAGTTCACAGATAAAGAAAGTAAGAAGACATGTTTCCAGTGTCTCCTGGGCTGCTTGTTCAGAAACCCCCAGAGAAGGCCAAGCCTTGCCTTCTAGAGCTGCAGATGCATCTCTGTAGGAACAAAGCTGGGTTGCAGATATTCAAATGGAAAAGCTGGCCCTGAGCAGAAGATCTCATTCAGGGCATCTTGAAGGGAACATCGATAAACCCGTGAACTCTGACGTTCAACACTTACTCTTTGCCCTGAAAAGAGATGCTGCTTCAGGGAGAAAAGTTGTAGAGTGAGAACTTTATGTGGGACATCACCCTCAGGCATGCCCACATTGGAGCCATTCTATCTGGGATGAGAGGACAACACTGGGGGGACAGACGCTGAACTCTCCCTACCCCATTTTTGCCAGTTTGTCCTTTGTCCAATCCCAAGGTGGACTTGATTCCAGAAAGCAATCATCTGCTTCAGAAGGACCACCTATGTGCTGACCAGTCCCTCAGTGAGCTCCATATGCTCCAGGTGTTCCCACTGGCCCTGGAACAGAATAGCGACATAGCTCTAGAGAAAGGACAGGTCCCTTGTGGTTGAAAACATTCGGCAAGGAAGAGACACTGTCACCAGAGGGTTCATGAGAAAAATGTTACTTCTAAACCTGGGCCTGATAGAGGGCCTTGGGCAAAGAGCTTAAGCCTTCCTTGCGAAAGGGATATTAACCACTGAGCCATAGTGGCAGCAGCAGCAGCAGCAGGATGGGACACAGAGCACATGGCTGGGTAGGCTGGCCATGACATCCTCATTCCCCACACTTCTGCCCCTGCACACTTTGTATGTAAACTGGGTTCCTGGAAAAAATAACAGAGTTGTAACAGGATGGGACACAGAGCACATGACCTCAAACATCTATGATGAGATCTGTTCTCCTTTATCTGATTCCTTGCAATTTATCTTTTCCCCTGGTCACATTTGTCATAAACTAATATCCTCACTGCCTTCCCACTCCTCACTTTCTCCCTAGGCCACAGCCCTCCTCCATACACCTTATACCTGATCCCCTAAGATGTTACCTCGAACCCTAGCTCTAGGAAGTGGACTCTCAGCAAAGCTGACCATGCACTCATATATGCGCTCATATACATATGGCTTTCTAGGTACACAGTGAGTTGAACGTTAGGCTTTTTCCTTGTTCTGTACTCATAAAGTGTCTGATGAGATGCAACAGAGAAGATACTTGGGCCACCACCTTCCAAAAAATATTGCGCTCCAATGTTTCAGTCCTCTGGCCCTTGTTCACCAGACCCTCTCTGTGAATATCCACATTTCCCGTGTAAAACTGCCAGACACATAGTTAATGGGCCCCTAATCTTTGTTCTCCATCCTCCCCAACCCCCACACCACAGGAAGAACTGTGTCCCCAAACACAACCCCAACATATGAGTTAACCCCCTCTACAAATCTCCATGGACTGGTAATTCCCACACGGTAAACTGAGAATCCTACATACAGCTGAAGTGTTTGTCCTGAGGAGCTTCCCAAACAATACGCAGACACATGCAGTAGATGTTTTTTATTTACCCTTCACAATTATTTCAGGCTTACTGGTGTCTCCCTCTCAATCCATTTCAGCACCAGACCACATTTCATTACTTTCCCGTCCAAAAGAACTATGCTGGCCATTGATCTTCACATGAAGCAGCTTCTTAGGTTTTCTATTTTAGGAAAACGGGGACACTCCATCATAAGTGTCTCAAAATCTAGGGGGAGGGGGTTCTTTTCAAAACAGAGAGAGAAAGAAATACATAAACAACCTACCCTCTCTGAAAACACTAACGACAGCTTGAATCTTTCAAGTAAGTTCCCAGGGGAGAGTGTCTGTGAACCTTTACATTTCCTCTAAGCACACAGTAAAAGACACGTATCCCAGGCTTCACCACAGAACTATCTACAACAGCTAGAACTATTTACAATAGCTATGGAAACCACCTATATGTCCATCGGTAGATGAAGGGATAAGGAAGTTGGTGTACAGATACACAATGGTATGTTACTCAGCTCTAAAAATGAACGCATCGAAGTCAGTTCTAATGCGATGGAATGAACGTGGAGCCTATTATACTGAGTGAAGTAAGTCAGAAAGAGAAAAATACACACTGTATGTTAACACAAATCTATGGAGTTGAGGACGTTGTAGCAGGTACTGAACATCCAACATGCAGGGCAGCAAATAAGACAGAGACATATAAAGAACAGCCTTTGGACTCAGTGGGAGATGGTGACGGTGGGTTAATGTAAGAAAATAACCCCGAAACATTTACATTAGTTTATGTAAAATAGATGACCAGTGTGAGTTTGATGCATGAAACAAAGCAACCAAAGTCATGTTGTGGGACAACCCAGAAAGACAGGTAGCGGAGGTCAGTGGGTGGTGGGTTCAGCATTTGGGGGGAACATGTATACCTATGGGTGATTCATGTTGGCCAATGTACAGCAAAACCTCTCAGGGTATTGTAAAGTTATAATAAATAGAAGACTATTCTCCACAATCCTGCACAGTGGTCAGTATTCTCAGAATGAGGGTGGCAGGGGAAAATGAACCAAATAAAATTTAAAAAGAAAAAGTGTGATGATCAAAATGGATTCAAATGATGGGTCAGTGGGGGAACCACCTTGAACAAAGGAGGCTCACAGACCTTTCTGGAATGGGGACTTCATGAAGAATAGTAGGTGGATTCCAATTTAAGAGGAGGCTGAGGGTGGACTTGTTGGCCATGGAATGACAGATCAGGGATGTGCAGCTGACTCGGATATAAACTGAAGTGACTTTGGCCTGGCCAGGCCACTTCATCTACCTCAAGCTTCTCTAGTTAGAACCTGTTCTTCAACAAGTTCTCTACCTTTGCTGTCTCTTGCTGATTCCCTCCTGCCCTGGCGTCACTCTGTATGCCACNGGGTGGACTTGTTGGCCATGGAATGACAGATCAGGGATGTGCAGCTGACTCGGATATAAACTGAAGTGACTTTGGCCTGGCCAGGCCACTTCATCTACCTCAAGCTTCTCTAGTTAGAACCTGTTCTTCAACAAGTTCTCTACCTTTGCTGTCTCTTGCTGATTCCCTCCTGCCCTGGCGTCACTCTGTATGCCACAGAGTCTCACTTTCTCCACAAGTGAAATAAACCCCCCAAGGTCCTGGACAAGACTTATGCCATTGCTCAGACCCTGGGCACCTCACCTCTTGTCCTCCGGGGACCTCTCGTGGTGGAGCCTTCCTCTTCACATAGTACTGCAAAGGATTGGGCCACAGATCCTGTATGATGNCATGGAATGACAGTTCAGGGATGTGCAGCTGACTCGGATATAAATTGAAGTGACTTTGGCCTGGCCAGGGCACTTCATCTACCTCAAGCTTCTCTAGTTAGAACCTGTTCTTCACTACAGTTCTCTACCCTTGCTGTCCCTTGCTGATTCCCTCCTGCCCTGGTGTCACTCTGTATTCCAGAGTCTCACTTTCTCCACAAGTGAAGTAAACCGCCCAAGGTCCTGGACAACACTTATGCCAGTGCTCAGACCCTGGGCACCTCATCTCTTGTCCTCCCGAGATCTCTCGTGGTGGAGCCTTCCTCTTCACATAGTGCTGCAAAGGATTGGGCCACAGATCCTGTATGATGATCTGCCAGGGAAATGAGCAAGGTCTGCACAGGGCCAGGCAGACCATGAGCCCTCCCATGTACCGCCAACAACTTCAACATATATCACCAGTTCTGGCCCAGGGCCCACGAGGGACCCCACCTCAGCAATCCGGTCAGATCCAGTGAAGTTGTGGTCAAAGAACCAGTTGAAGAAGCTAATGCTGCTGTCGTGGTGCCTGCGGCTGTATGCCTTACGTTCAAACGCCTGGTACCGCTGAACTGGAGTGGAACAAGATGCTTGGTATCCTGCAGGAAAAGGATTATGAGAGAAAGACCTAAATCACTTTCCAATTCAACCTACACTTTTCTGCACGTTCCCCCCCCCCCCAAATCCAGGAAGCTGCTTACCAGTGACATTAATCAGATACTCCGTAACAATTTCTTCATTCTGGAAATATCTATTCCTCCAAAAGGACAATGTGATCTTTCAGTGATGAGTGGGATGCCTGTATTCCTCCACCTGCCAGGACAAAGGGTGGGGGGTGGGAAGGGTGGGGTGGGTGTGAAACCTCTTTACAGAAGAGCTGTCCTTTCATGTTTTCGCAGATGAACCATGTCCACCCACCTCCCAAGTCACCTCCCCTCCACAAGCATCAGTGTCCCCTACCTGACCTTCAAATTGGTCATGAAGCGAAGCATGTCTTTGTCTTGTTTGTTCATCAAAACTGATATTTGGGGGTGGTTCATAAACTGCTTTAGGTCAAGGAGACTCTAGATGCTAGAGGGAAAGTACTGGAAGAACAAAGCTAGCCTAAAGAGTAGAACGGCACTGTTTGACTTCAACGTGCTACTCATTAGCTCATCACATTTCTGTTGACGCAGACTGTATGAATGCCGAATAAGGTCCAAGGCTGTGCCTATGCACGCACTACTAGAAGGAGCTTCTGTTCCTAACAAGATAANGCTTTAGGTCAAGGAGCCTCTAGATGCTAGAGGGAAAGTACTGGAAGAACAAAGCTAGCCTAAAGAGTATAATGGCACTGTTTGACTTCAATGTGCTACTCATTAGCTCATCACATTTCTGTTGACGCAGACTCTATGAATGCTGAATAAGGTCCAAGGCTGTGCCTATGCACGCACTACTAGAAGGAGGTTCTGTTCCTAACAATATAAGCTTCATCTCAGCCCCTTGAAAGTTAGCTTACTTCTGGAAACCAAGCACTCCTAGCTAGAACTCGTATGACCACTTCTTACACATCCCAACCTCACCCCCAAATTCACTCAGCNCTACTAGAAGGAGGTTCTGTTCCTAACAAGATAAGCTTCATCTCAGCCCCTTGAAAGTTAGCTTACTTCTGGAAACCAAGCACTCCTAGCTAGAACTCGTATGACCACTTCTTACACATCCCAACCTCACCCCCAAATTCACTCAGGTTTTTGCAGAATACCTAGATTCCAGACAAACCTTTTCTGGGGAGAGTCCCTGGTTCAAATGATAAGTCTCATTCGGACCTCTGCAAGTAAAGCCCAAGTATCACTTTGTGCTAGCCAGAACACAAGAATATCACACCCACTCTCAGGAACAGACATGCAGGACGGTAACCAGTACCCATCATCCAAAAAAGTAAATTTTGTACCAGAACCGCCACATCTGTAAACGGTTTGCTCCTGCAATAGCCCAGGTTAAAAAGAAAAGAAAAAGTCACAAGCACCACACCAAGGATACAACTTCCACCCAGAAGCCAGGGATTCCCTGGATGATGGCGCTTCTGTGTTCTAGATGCACCTTCCGCCTCTGATAGTTCTTATGTTTCAGGCGAGCATGTGCCCTTTGGGCTTTCTTATTCAGAGGATCCATCTCCAGCTGCAGGGCCATCAGCGCCTCCAGTGCAGGCAGGTCACTCGGGGCTCCGGGCCTTGGAGGTTCCTGGCCTTGCTCCTCCGAGGACACCTGCTCCTGCCCCTGGTACAACACCACCTCCACGTCCTCCATGACGTCTAACACCAGCAGCTGAAACTCCCGCCCGATTCCCGCCAACTCTCCTTCCTCTAGGGCCGCACCTTCCTCCACTGCCTCCACCCAGAAAAGGGCGGCCTCCTCGCCTGGCACACCACCTGGGGCCCGCATTGCCTCTGCCACCCCCACGGGGCTGGTAGGCCCATGAGCCTCTCCCTCACGAAGACCCAGGCTCACAAGTAAGATCCAGGATCCTGGAGTGCTGCCGCCTNCCGCCCGATTCCCGCCAACTCTCCTTCCTCTAGGGCCGCACCTTCCTCCACTGCCTCCACCCAGAAAAGGGCGGCCTCCTCGCCTGGCACACCACCTGGGGCCCGCATTGCCTCTGCCACCCCCACGGGGCTGGTAGGCCCATGAGCCTCTCCCTCACGAAGACCCAGGCTCACAAGTAAGATCCAGGATCCTGGAGTGCTGCCGCCTTCCTCTGGCCCCGTCTCACTCTCCATGGTGTGCTCGCCGTAGCCCCGAGCTGCAAACAAGCTGGACACTAGAGCACAGCAGGCGGACCGCACAGTCCGCCCACCGGCCGCAGTATACGTGGTATTCCAACGGGTTACTTGCCCACAGCTAACGATCAGGGAGAGGGAGAGACGCATGCGCAGAACCCTGTGCCGTCTAATATGGCGGCGGGACAGGGTTGAACTCTCCACCCTGACCTCCACACCTCATCAAGGAACCAATCAAATGGAATCTAAAGGCGTTAGCTCCTGGGACACGCCCCTTGGAATTCTGGGCCTTCAGGCAGCAGGTGAAGAGTGGCTAAACCAGGCCCAGTGTAAAGTGGCCGTGTCCTGGCAAGCGGTTTGCCTGACTAACAATATAGCAGTGCCTGACGAGCAACTACGAGAGCCAGGCCACCTGCCGTGGCAATCATCCTCAAGTTTGAAATTGTCCCTGGGGCAGCAGACGACTCCGCATGCTCAGGGATCCACACTGGTGAGACAGATTTCCTGGATACTTCAGGGACAGAGTTGCTCACTTCGGATCCAAACTGCAAGCCACCGGTTGGGGGTGGGGGGAGTAGGAGGGAGGGGG
>SJYA01012551.1:0-11693 GCA_006410615.1 Neotragus moschatus
TGAACAGGAAACCCAAACTGTCCCAGAGGAAAGGTAGCTCCTACATTTAAGAACTACTTTTCCCCAGCTTCTGCTTTAAAGTAACCCCCTCCCACACTCTTAATCTTTACTAGCACACTGTATAAACTTCTTCATCTGGTACCTTGATCTTTTCCAGCTTCATCTATGTGTTGAAAATCTTTTAACGTTTGAAGGTTACGGTACCCCTCTCTGCAATGCTGAATAACTTTCTTTGATCCATTCTTGATGAGATAATCCATTAGGGTAAGGGATTTATACACATGGCGCCAGTTCTTCCCATGGTCGTTGAGTCTTTGCCATAGCATGTTCATAATTTCAGAGAGAGAAATTGTGTTGAAAGTCAGGTCGCTGATATCTAACATTAGAGAACTGGAAGGACCCCAAGGGTCATTAGAAGTTGCCTCCCTGACTTTTATTTCAGCATCTGAGTAATTTTTCACGAAGTTTTTCACTTGCCTCCTGAATGCCATAGGTAAGACAAATCTGAAGGTGAGACGAGGGATGAAAGCAACAGAGTAGGTGTTTGTGTCACTGGTTTACAGAACTCTTGAGAAGTAGTTGGTCCCCAAGTCTGCTGCTCCCAAATACAAATGACTAATCTCCATCTTGACAAGGCATCAATTTTCTGCAAAGGAATACACAAAAAAGTTAAATATTTTTAAAAAGTCTCCAGAAGAGCAATTCAGTCTGAAAAATCTAGCTGTAGTTTCCAAATCAGTGCCTCATGTACATCAGCGAGAACTGAGGGGACCATATAAACGTTCCTAGGATCAATATGGGAAAATATCTCACAAGGTAATGATTAGCCTATGTTCATAAGTGGTCTTTCGAGACCTAAAAGTTCCCATTGAAAGTATCATTGGGACTGCCCTGGTGGTCCAGCGGTTCACAATCTGCCTGCCAGGGGACATGGGTTGGATCATTGGTCTGTGAAGATTCCACATTCTGCAAGGCAAGTAAGCCCATGTATCACAACTACTGAAGATTGCACGCTCTAGAGCCCGTGCTCCACAAGAGAAGCCACTGCAATGAGAAGCTCAGGCGACATAGCTAGAGAATAGCCCCCGCTCACCAAAACCAGAGAAAGCCTGGTGCAGCAACAGAGACCCAGCACAGTCAAAACTTAAAAAAAAAAAAAAAAAGGTCTCCCTGAACCTCTTTGGCCAGAAATAAAATTATTATAACGCATTACAAGGACAGTGGACAAATTAATGGTGGACAAGAAAATGGAACTTGCACTGTGACATCTCAAGATTTGTTGCCACATATAAATATGCTATGTCCTGAGACTAATCAAGTTAAAACTGAGTCTTACAATTATCAACTGACCTTTGGTTCTATCCTTTTCAGAACTTACAAGTCATTAGAATCATATCTAAATATGGTCTGTTTTCTTGTTATTCTAAAAGAAGGGAGGATCATCAACTATTAAGAAACTGTCCTCAGTGGACTCCACATGTAACCCCACGGCGCCCGAAACCAATACTTTAGTCCTGGTAAGGCTGGTAAGTTGAAGGAAAGGTTACTTTCTTTACTCAGCTTTAGAAAAATATTCCCTGATGAGCACCCAGACCCAATGAGTGCTCAACAATCTATAATCAGATTTTACGAGAGAAAGTGCACACATACTAAAGAAAAATGCTAAAAATCCATAACAAATGTACTTCCTGGTTTTAGTTTTCTCTTCCTTGACCTTCTCAATTTTTAGCTCAGGCTTGATTAATTTCTCTGTATGTATTTAAAGAAGACATAATTTTCAGAAGCAACCTAAATAAACTATCACTTCTTTTTTAAAAAATAAGAGAAGGGAATAAGTAATCATTTTTGTTTTTGGTAAAAGTGCAACACATTCTCAAATAAATAAGATAGAAAATGTACCTGTTTAATTAAGATTTCTCCTAAAGAGACCATCATCAACCCTAGACAGAAAAAGAGAAATGGTGTGTTTTTACAATTTTCTGATTTTCTCTCCTGTTTGCACTTTGAATACAGACATTTTTATCCAACTCACAGTGAAAACTCGACTTATAATACGTTTCAATAAGCTATTAAAATTTTTGATCATGAGGGTTTTCTTTTTCTATTGTCCTTTTTTGCCCTCTACCAAGCTCATTCAATGCAGCGATGTACTGTGACATCGGCTTGGAGCAACAAATATTGATCTGTTTCTTCACAAGTCTATTTAAAAAAAAAAAAAGCTTTGTTAGAATAGAATTGAAAATAGTTAAGATTTTTTTTCTTTTTCCAATAGCTACCTATGTATATTTTGGAGGGACAAAATCATAATATCTAGGTTTTCTCTATTCTTAACCTGCATTTTTAAATTTAAAAAAATTTTCTTAGATGAAGTTTCTGCCACAGAAATTTATGTACATAATAGCCTTCCATCCAATAGAATAGTTTACAACGGGATGTGCTGGACTTATAAAAATAAAATATATTCTTAACCATTCAAAAAACTAAAGAAAAATGTCTGGATAAGTGAATTAATACTATTTACTAACATACAGTACATTGTGACATGAACACAGATTACATAACACACCATTCTATTACTTGAAATCTTGAAATCTTCTCAAGCTAACAAGAAATTCATTTGTGTTCGTTGTAAATTAGGTTGGTTTATTATGTGTTTTAGACACCTGGCTATATGCAAATGCTCAGTTTACTCAGTCCTTGAAAAGTTTGAGATTGTAAATATAGTGATATAATATGAGACAAAAGTAGTGCCCAAGAGGCTAAATGTTCTCACCCGAATTTTGGCTGTCTGGCTATCCAAGTCCTTATAATATATAGGGAAGTAAGATATTTCATGTTGTAAATTTGGGTTTTCTCCTCTGAGAGGGCTCCACCCACCACACTTAACTACTTAGGTCCTCCCATCATGCCCTTTTCAGACCCAGTTTATTCCCTTCATGACACTTATCAGGATGTATAATTACGTATTTGTCATTTTCTCTTCGGCTTTCTCCACCACCAGATTAGAAACTCTTTGAGAGCAGCAACCATGATCATCTTATCTATCAGTAAATTCTACTGCATAAACAGGTACCTTGCAGGCACTCAATATGTTGCACGAATGACCAAGTGGTAGATTGATTTTGCTTTGGGATAAACATGAATTGATCCTACAGCTTTGGGTTATAAAAATGTCATTTAAAAACATAATCCAACCCTTGCAATTGTCAAGTAAAATTCTAATGTTTGCTTATGAATCTAGAATTAAAACTAGAGTTAATATCTAGTTTTAACTTTAGAGTTTTAAGCAAACATTTTCAAATCAATCAACAAGTATTTCTTGAGTACTTATTTTTATAAAGCTTTGTGGAAGATATAATAAATATAAACATGATGCATACATTCAGAAAACATCAGTTAGTGAAGGAGCTTTCTCCCTTCAACACTTCCACGATAAATAATGAGGTATAAAACATCTCTTCATTTTCTTACTCCATTTACCCACTTACTCTCAACTCTTTGATAAAGGCTGTTTTCTCCCCCAACTTTACCTGAATAACAGGAGACTATTGAAGTTGCCAAGTGACATTAAACTACAGGTCCACAATCTCCTATCTGAATCTTTTGAGGCCAGATAAGTTATGGACTTCAAACTTAATTGGGGGGGTGGTGTGTGTGTGAAAAACTTTTGAAAAGTAATGCCATGCCTACACTATATATTACATGATAGCCACAGAAAGGTCTGGGGTAAGTAAAGAGGTCTGAACAATGAAACACATCAACCTGACTGCAATAAAAATTTGCAAATATTTGTAATTACTTAAGTAAAGACAAATGGCTGTTTCAGTTCAAATCTTATAGGTAGATAAGTTGGGGGGAAAGTGGTTTTCAAAACTTCTTGGATATCAGAATTGAGAATAAGAGATTGAGGAGCTACACTGACTTTAGCCAAAGATTTAGGACACTACTGTCAACAGCATCTAAGAGGCTGAGTACCAAGAGGCATCTGTGGAAAGACACATTTAGGGTAGTGCTATGAAGACAGAACAGCTCTTGTGTTTCTATGGATTCTGCCTGTAGACATGAGATCAACTCAGGAGAAAATAAACTCTGGCCAAGATTGTTCTGGAAGAAGGATTACAGAGATCACCAGGGCATTAGTGGGTCTTACTGTTTTGATGGAAAGCACACTGCAAGAGGCAGAGAAACTAACTTGAGTCCTGACCGTGTGCTCACCAAATCACTCAACTATTATTTCCCAGAGTTTACCATGTGACAAGCTCCATTTCTAAGAAACAGAGAGCACCAGACACAGTTTCCACCCTCTGTGTAAACGGCATGCTGTCGTTGTTTAGTCACCAGGTCGTGTCCCACTCTTTGTGACCCCATGGACTGTAGCCCACCAGGCTTCTTCTGTCCACGGGATTTCCCAGGCAGTAATACTGGAGTGGGTTGCCATTTCCTTCTCCACGGGATGATCCCACCCAGGGACTGAATCTCCTGCATAGCAGGTGGATCCTTAACCACTGAGTCCCATCAGTGACGTGCTGTGTAAGCGCTACTCTTCGCTGTAGGCTCACAACGTGCTCACACCCAGGCACTCAGGACCTCACCTCACTACTTTAATTAGGACTCCAGAGGCATGGATTTGAGGTCCTAGCCTGCCATTTCCTATTAAGGTTTCTCTGAGCCTCAATTTCCCCAACTGCAGCATAAGGGGAAAAAAATCACCACATAAACGGTGGTGGGAAAGACATGACATGCTCTGCAAAGAACTGAAGGTAAAGAGCAATCAGCTTCCTGTATCCATTCCTTCAGTTCAGTTCAGTTCACTCACTTGGTTGTGTCCGACTCTTTGCGATCCCATGAATCGCAGCACACCAGGCCTCCCTGTCCATCACCAATTCCCGGAGTTCACTCAGACTCACGTCCATCGAGTTAGTGATACCATCCAGCCATCTCATCCTCTGTCGTCCCCTTCTCCTCCTGCCCCCAATCCCTCCCAGCATCAGCTTTTCTAATGAGTCAACTCTTCGAATGAGGTGGCCAAAGTACTGGAGTTTCAGCGTTAGCATCATTCCTTCCAAAGAAATCCCAGGGTTGATCTCCTTCCGAATGGACTGGCTGGATCTCCTTGCAGTGCAAGGGACTCGCAAGAGTCTTCTCCAACACCACAGTTCAAAAGCATCAATTCCTCAGCGCTCAGCCTTCTTCACAGTCCAACTCTCACATCCATACATGACTACTGGAAAAACCATAGCCTTGACTGGACGAAACTTGGTCGGCAAAGTAATGTCTCTGTTTTTGAATATGCTATCTAGGTTGGTCAAAACTTTTTTTCCAAGGAGTAAGCGTCTTTTAATTTCATGGCATCACTTAATTCGTTAAACAATGGTTTCAGAATGACCACTGTGTTCCATGCAGGCCGTGTGGCGGGCACTGGTTCACACAGACGACTCAGACCAGTGACTGCCCTCAGAGAGCATGCAATGTAGTGGGAGTGGGAGGCTGGGTGTTGGAGAAGCTTCTAGAAGGAGGGAGTGATATAACACCGTCACACAACAGCGACCTTCCCTCAGGGAGACCTACGGGCCTTGTCCCCTTCTCGCCTGCCCTGTCGAGGCGTAGGGACCCGCATGGAATGGGCAGTCGGAGAGCACCCCTCCAAGCCCCCTCCATCCCCACCCCCACCCCCAAATGAGAGACTACTACCTGAGGGGAATGTTCAGCCGCCTGGCATCTGGGCCTTTTCCCTCTCAAACACCAGACTGGGCCCCCTCAAGCTGATCCGCCTCCTCCAACCAGGCCGGAGAGCTCACGCCCTCCCCCACTTCCGCTTCCTCACTTCCGGCCCTTCGCTTCCGGCCTTTCCTACGGCTGATGTCCACTACTCCCAGGACTTCGAGGAAGGGAGACGCCTCAGGTTAAAATAATCCCTGCTTGTAGCTATCCAGCAGCATGAAGGCAGATGTCTTCCTTTTGTGATCAGTTGGGCTGTGGCACTGCCTAATCCTTCAATGAAAGAATAAATTTTACAATCCGTGTTATTAGTCTAATTTTAACTGACTGGAAACGTGATCTGAAGGACGAAGAATGTAATCTCTCGTAGTAGTCTCTAGAGATGAAAAGTGATGGGAAATGATTGAGGGCTTCCAGTGAGGGCCTTGGGTACCCCTGATGGCTAGTCACTGAAATAGTCAGCTGACTTTCACTGAGCACCTAAAGCATCAAGGACTCAGATAGGATCGAGTTTGATTAAGTTGACAGGCTAGTGGAGGTGACAGGCACCACCACAGAAGATTGTGACAGGGTATGCATAGCGTAATGAGAGAGGAGAGACCATCTGACTCTACCAAGGAGTAGTTGAGGGCAGGCTTCAGAGAAGAGTTTATATCTGAACTGATTCTTAAAGGATGACAGGAGTTCACTGCGTAGACAAGAGGAAGCCATTAGAGGCAAAGGACGCATCATGCATAAAGGCTTGAAAGCTGAGAGAGCCTGTAATCCTGGTAAAACTGCAAGCTTTGTAGCTACCATGGCAGTCACAAAGACTGTTAGTGAAACAGCAGAGGGAGGCGAAGTGGCAGAGGACAGTCAGATCATGAAGCACCTTGTCTGTACCACCAGGTGGTTTTATCCAGTAGGCACTAGAAATGTAATCAAACCTATGTTTTAAAGAACCGTGGTGGCTGTGTGGAATACTGACTAGAATGGAAGAAAACACATGTAGAGAATAGGAAAATGCTTAGTAAATGAAAGTTACCTTTGCTTTTAGTTCCGACTGCCTCAATCATAATTACTATAATAGCCTACATTGTTGATACTGGCATGTAGATAGATAAGTATAATATAAAATGATAGGAAATATGAAAGAAATCGGTGCATTATAACCAATTTAGCTGGCTGTAATACAGAATAATGAGAGCAGAAGGCAGAGGGAAATTGAAAAGGTGGTCTGGAAATGGGTGGTTCGGGACCTTGAAGGCCATGATAAGGTGTTGGACTTTATAAAGTAGTAAGAAACAAACCAAAAGTGCTTTTTTTTTTTCACATTGAATTATAGTTCATGAAGATTTTCATATGCATATCTTATGTAAATTTTAAAGGAAGTCTGAAATGTAGGTGATATGATCCCATTTTATAGGTAAGAATGCTAAGTTTGAGGAACATGCATTCATTCTTCATTAGAGCCAGGCACTATGCTGAGCCATGGGAATACAAGAAGATTACAGTCTAATAGGGGAAACAAGAATAAATCAGTAACTATGATAAATTACTATGATAAAGGCAAACATAGATTGATCTGAGAGTAAAAAAGGTATTTGTCTAAACCACATGGTTAGGAAAGGCTTTCTGGAAGAGTTAAAACTGAGCTGAGTTTGCGGGAACAAATAAGTTATATGAATTGTCCAGAAATATTCAGCTAGCAAGGATTTAACTGGAACTTGTACCCCAATCTCCTGTATACACTTCTATGCTCTTTCCCCTATGCTGAGAATCAATCTTTTATTCTTAATGTTGAGCTCCATTGACCTTCTCAGTCATGAGTTTAACTTTTGTATTTTGAGAAGGTCAGAGATCTCAATTTTTTCATTTTAAACCTATTCATTTTCTTCTTTCAGAACGAATCTCTGAGTGTGTTCAGAAAATTAGATTGGAAGCAGAACAGAGGGACTAGAAAAAGAACAGAACTTTATAGTCGTTCTGGCAATAAGTGATGAAGGTGCCTTCCCTGGCAGTCCAGTGGTTAGGACTTTACCTTCTAATGCAGGGAGTGCAGGCTTGGTGCCTGGCTGGGGAGCTCAAGTCCCTAAAACCTAAACATAAAAATGGAAGCAATATTGTAACAAAGTCAATGAAGATTTTAAAAATGGTTCACATAAAAAAAAATCTTAAAACATAAAGTGATAAAAGTCATAACCAAAGCAGAAGCCATTGGCACAAAATCCACTCCACTCACTCTCCTTTGACACACAGACATTTGTGTATGAAATTAAAGCATGGAAGCTATTGGACTTGGCTCCGGATATATCTGGGAGTCTACAGTGACACTCAAGTTTCTTTTTGGGGTGACTCTATGAATGGTGGTTGCTAGTTTCACTAAGATAGGAAGCTCCAGTCTGAGGAGCAGATTTGGCAGGAAAGGTGATGAATTGTATTTTGGACATTTTGAATGTGAGCTGAGGTGTTTGGTGTGACCAGGTGAAGATGCCCAAGAGACAGTTGAGTAGAAAGAACTGGGACAAAGGGAGAGGGTTCTGGGCAGGGCTCATGAACTTGAGAGTGCTCAGTACATACATAGGTGGTGACTGAATAGGCAGATGGAAAAAAGAGAATGGTGCAAACTCAAAGACAACAGTCCCATTGCAGGTGGAGAGGCTGGTAGCTGTCACTGAGTGGATCAGACAGGCAAAAGGCTCACATGCTACCTGCTGTGGAATTAACTCTGCTAAAGTGACTATGATTTTTCCAGTGGTCATGTATGGATGTGAGAGTTGGACTATAAAGAAAGCTGAGTGCCAAAGAACTGATGCTTTTGAACTGTGATGTTGGTGGACTGCAAGGATAGCTAACCAGACCATCCTAAAGGAGATTGGTCCTGGGTGTTCATTGGAAGGACTGATGCTGAAGCTGAAACTCCAATACTTTGGCCATCTGATGCAAAGAGCTGACTCATTTGAAAAGACCCTGATGGTGGGAAAGATTTAGGGCAAGAGAAGGGGATGACAGGATGAGATGGCTGGATGGCATCACTGACTCAATGGACATGAGTTTGAGTGAACTCTGGGAGTTGGTGATGGACAGGGAGGCCTGGCGTGCTGCAATTCATGGGGTCGCAAAGAGTCAGACACGACTGAGGGACTGAACTGAACTGAACTGAAAGTGACATGTGCACAGAGATGTCTGCTTTCCTCCATCTGGGGGCACCATAATTTAGTTGCAATACTGTAGCATCAAGAACATAGACATTATTTTACCCCAATAACTTGGTGTAGGTTTTAATTTATTTTCTGAACTCAGAGTTTTATAAAAATGAACCAAACTTTCTTCTCTTGGCTTCCAAGACATTACTTCTCCTTCTCGTCTCCTTGGCTGGTTTCCTCTCATTTCTCCGACCTCTCAACTTTGGAAGGGTCAGTTCTCTGTCTGTTCATTTCCGGGATGGTTTTATCCAGTCTCATGGTTTTCAACACCCTTCTCTCTCTCAAAAACTGTCGAGATTTCATCATCACCCCTAACCTGTGTCAACCTCCAGACTCAGGTGCCTAACTCCCTTGACACCCCCACTGGCATGTCTCACAGACATCTCAAATTTAATACATTTAAAAGCAAACTCCTCATCTGGTCTTCTAGACCTTCTCACCCACAGTCTCTCCTGTCTCAGTGAATGACATATCCTTGCTTCTAGTTTCTCAGGCCATGAACCTTGGGATCACCACTGACGCCTCTCTTTGTCTCTCATACAGCCTGTGATATCCATGAATACACCTGTGACACAGAGTGGCTACTGATTCTGGGTTATGTGTGCTCCATAGGTAATAAATGGTTTATCAATGCCATGTTCTAATACACAATAAAATAATCCTGTTTGTGATTCCAGACTTTTTGGTTGCCCTGTGTATTAAGAATTCAACGCTTCCCAGCATTAGCCCTAAGTCACCATCATCTCTTTGCCAGGATCATGGCAGCAGCCTCTTACCTGCTCGCCCTGCTTTTTCTCTTGCTTTCTTACAATCTAATCTCAATACAATGATCAGAGTGAGCCTTGAAAAACTTAAAACACAGTCCCTCGTGGCTCAGCTGTAAAGAATCCCCTTGCAACGTGAGAGACCTGGGTTCGATCCCTGGGCTGGGAAGATCCCCTGGAGAAGCTACCCACTCCAGTATTCTGGCCTGAAGAATTCCATGGACTGTACAGTCTGTGGGGTTGCAAAGAGTCAGACACGACTGAGTGACTTTCACAGAGCATATCACTCCCCAGTTCAAAATCTTCCACTGACTCCCGTCTCAAGAATAAAATCCAAAGATCTTGCCATGGGCATTGAGGTCCTATGTATTCTGGCCCCTACTCCCCCTCTGACCTCCATCTCTACACTTCTCCACCTCACTCACTGCAGCTACATTCAGGCTTTGCTTCTGCTAGTCCAGATACCTGAAAAAGCTATTTCCCCAAAAAGCCACCAGGCCAGATCCCTCGCTTTTTTGTGGACCTTGCTCAGATGTCTTTTGATCTCCTAATTAAATCCCAACCCCACTTCAACCACACAGTCTATGACTCTTGCCCCATTTTATAATCCTCTTTGGCAGTACCACCATCTGACACATGTATTATTTCTTCCTCTTCCAGAATGTAAGATCCAGGAGAGCAAGGACTATGTTTTGTTCTCTGATACATCCCAGCACCTGCAACAGACCCAACAAGGAGTAGGTATACAAACGTTGTCTATTGACTGAGTAAAAAGAGAACGTCTGGACCCATGCTATTGGATGAAGAGTACACATTGTACCATGAAGTTAAAGTTAGCATAATTTTACGTAAGAAGTTCTGATGCCAACAACCTCTCAAAAGGAACTGTTGAAAAATTTTAAATAAGTATAGTTTTAAACAAAATTTTCTCCATGGTGGACAAGTTCAGATTTCATATATTCCTTAATCCTCCCAATTTTGCTGATACTGTTCTGAGTGTCCCTTGATGGTGAGGACCAAGTTGCTGACAGTCTCACATGAGAGTTTTTATTCTTAGGTTCTGTCTTTACACTAGTTCAGTTATAGAACTGCTAGGAAACTAACCACTAAAGGAGCCTTGCTTCCCACCCTATATACTCTGTGCCATGTCTGCCAATCATTACTTACTACTGGAAGAACTTCTCTGTGAGATTTTCCTGTTCTGCACTCTGCCCCATTCTTGGATGAAAAGAGGTTGTCTTCTGTTCCCTGGGGCGGTGTCCGGAGGAAAAGCAGCTACCGATATCGTTAGGGCGAGTGCTGAGAACACCATGGTGCTTCCTGTACAGCACTAGTCAACAACTGCTTTCTCCCCAATTCAAAACCACTGGCTTGGGACCAGAGCTGTGGCCAGAGAATCCCAGTGTTTGAAAACCAGTGATGAGGTCATCAGGCATAATGATGGTCCCACCAAGAAGGCCCTTCAACCCTGTAGACTGAAGAACCCTGAGGTCCACGTGGAGATGTGATTGTTTTAAAACTGGGAACACGTTGTTATCTTGAAAATTCTGTCTTTATAACACGTGGAAGTAGTGGGGACCCTATTCAGGTGCAACTTGGATTCGAGAACCTTTGACAGACTTGCGTGAATAAAGAGAAAGCCTTCTATTACAGATTTAAGAGGAACAAATTTCTTCCTTTAAGTCACCTGACCAATCACTTGCTGAGCCCCTACATGATCAAGTACTCAGATTCTTCTTTTCTATTTCAATAAAATTGTTGAGTGATCATAACCAACATTTCCACCCCCTCAAAAAAAATCATAAATCTTGAGCAAGGTTTAGGTGTAAAGGGGCAAAGAAATAGAAAAGGATACCATTCCAGAATGTAGAATAAGTTTAAATTCGAGATCCCCAAGTTGTCTTATCTGATGAATGCTGGAACATCTTGTCAGCCAACATTTCCATCTTTATCGTGGGTCTGGTCCCCTGACTCTGAACAGTGCCACTTAGCAAGTCGCAATATCTTTAATTTTGTGCAAAAGATG
>SJYA01012552.1:0-10394 GCA_006410615.1 Neotragus moschatus
GCACTGACAAGGTTCTGCTTTTCTGATGGCTGCGGCTGACCTCTCTTCAGCTCCTCATCGGAACTGCAGCCACACCTTTCTGTACTTTTTGAAAGCACTTCTGTGCTTCCCTCACTTGGGCCATTGCATATAGACCCAGAACTCCAAGCAGGAATTACTCCTTGTCTGAGAAATTCTTTCCCATCTCTCATACCTTGGTTCAGATGACATTTCCTCTAGGATGCCTTTGTTGATCCCCACACCTGGTCCAATTCACGTGTTGTATACTCTCAATACAAATACAGCTGACAATTTAATTAATATCTGTTTTTCTGGACTACAAGTTCCATGCGGGAACAAGTCGTGATCATTTTTTTCTCACTCATCAACCTTTGTGTACCTACTCCATGTCTGAACAAAAGCTTTTCGATCAACAGATGCTAAAAGCACTTTGATCTCTCTCCCATGAATGAAACTGCAGTTGTTTCAAGAATGCTGAAAAAGAGTCCTTATGCTTAAAAATGGGGGGTGTCGTGTTGAGAGCCAAACACCAGAGAGACATTTTTTATGGATGTGTGGCACTTCCAGCTATAATCCACTGAGCCAAATCTCCATCAGATAGCTCCTCCTAACTACAAGGGAAATGAGGAGTGTATTGAAACCAAGTACTCAGGAAAAAAAGGATGCAATAAGCATCTAGCCAGTCTCCACATAGTCTGCCCTTTAGCACATCAAATATCCGTTCATTTTTATACATTGACAGGACACAAAGGAAACAACCCAACGTTCCACCAAAGCACTACATCTAGCTCAGAGCCCAGGATCTCCGGCTGTTTGCAATCTTCTCCATCAGACCCAGATGTGGCTCCTTCTGGTCTAGTAACAACGTGTACCAAATTCACAAATTGTTTCCACCTTTCCCCAGAAGCACGCAACATCCAGCAGTGGAGCAATCATTAGGCCAAAGAAAGTTATAGAATCCTGCTGGGGAGGCACTGAGAAGTCCCCTGAGTAGACGAGGATTCTGTTCTGAGAGGCATTCCCTTGTTCATTTCCTTAGTGCCCCCTGGATCCACTCTGAGAAGTTTTTCTTTGCACCTGGGCTACATATTGCTGTTATTCTCCTTGGAGACTGTATAGCTTTTGTGATACACTTCCAGATAAAGCCATGCTATTTCACTCTTGAATATTCAATTAAATCAAGGTTCATGGTTTCTTCAGCAATGAAATTCTCTAAAATATTTGGTAAATATTTTAACTTATTTTCATCCAATTCTGCACACCAATAACCACATTCAAAGCTCTTTTTTTAGACATAGTTTTAAAATCTCCCTTGTATCTTCACTTCTCTACCTCCTGCTTTAGTCTCTCAACTTAATAGCTAGTGCCTTTGGATTACCTGCAACAATGGCCTGGGTTGGTAAAAACATATCATTAATCTGATTTTTGCTACAATGATAAATCTTAGTAGGTATTTTCTTAAAACCAAGGACCCAAATACTTGGNGCTTTAGTCTCTCAACTTAATAGCTAGTGCCTTTGGATTACCTGCAACAATGGCCTGGGTTGGTAAAAACATATCATTAATCTGATTTTTGCTACAATGATAAACCTTAGTAGGTATTTTCTTAAAACCAAGGACCCAAATACTTGGTGCCTCTCCATGCGCTCATTTCTGCTTGCAAACCAGCCAATATTCTTCTTAGTGTATCTCTCTTTTATAATAAAAACTTCCAGAGAGATAGTGTGGAGCGGGAGGGGGGAGAGGGGGTTGGGATTGGGAACTCATATACACTCGTGGCTGATTCATGTCGATGTATAGCAAAACGAATACACTATTGTAAAGCAAAACAAATTAAAAAATAAAAAAAAATTTTAAATAAATAAATAAAATAAAAACTTCCCAAAGGCAACCAAAACCACCAATACATTTTAGTAATGCTATTTCCTCCCAACTTCTTCACCTAGAGCTACAAAGCTCAGTATGTACACAGTTTAGATGTCAACTTATTGCTGGTGGCACTTTCACCATTACGTAAGAATGCATCTCCAACTCTTTAATTCNAAATAAATAAATAAAATAAAAACTTCCCAAAGGCAACCAAAACCACCAATACATTTTAGTAATGCTATTTCCTCCCAACTTCTTCACCTAGAGCTACAAAGCTCAGTATGTACACAGTTTAGATGTCAACTTATTGCTGGTGGCACTTTCACCATTACGTAAGAATGCATCTCCAACTCTTTAATTCAATCTGTTTCCATGGTGCCGCTTAGTACCACTAAGCCCATGAATCCCACAGCCCTTCTCTATGTCTGATGTTCCACCTTATTGTTGACCAAATCTAGATAACTCTATTTCTCAAATATGTCTAAAATCTGCCCCCTCACTTCTATCCCCAGTGCCGCTAATGTAATACAAGTCATCCTTGGTTATCAGAACTACTGCCTCCTCATTGGTCTCCGTGTCTTCAAAATTCATCCCAGCTCACCTCTATTGCCACGATACGTTATCGAATGCAAATGTGATCACTGCAACTGTTCTGTGAAACATCTGGATTACCTTTAGGTTAAATTTCAATGTTCTGCTGGTCTCATGTCTAAGTCCCCAAGCCTCATATCAGTTATTTAAAATTACTTTAGTTCCCTCAAGTACACTATCATCACTTTCTCAGATACTCGTTAGGATGTAGATGCTTGACTGTCATAGTACCTTTCTTCCTTGTTGAGTTTAACACTTATTCATCCTTCAAATTTTATCAGACTTTAAATCTCCTAGGATTCCATCCCTATTACTANAAGTACACTATCATCACTTTCTCAGATACTCGTTAGGATGTAGATGCTTGACTGTCATAGTACCTTTCTTCCTTGTTGAGTTTAACACTTATTCATCCTTCAAATTTTATCAGACTTTAAATCTCCTAGGATTCCATCCCTATTACTAAATCTGAATCAGGTATATTTCCAATTGACTTCAAAACAGTAGCACTGGTTTTTATTACAGTCAGTCACACTATACTATAATCACCTATTTATTCTCCTTCATCCAACTGCACACAAATCACATATATGAAATTTGAAATTCTTGAGGGCAAGAAACACCTTCTATCTCTATATCTCTCCCACAATAAATAAATGTTGGTTGAACAATGTATGAGCCCCACAATGTTTCACTTATGGCAGTGATCCCCAACATTAATCTTCAGTCTTAACCTGGTTCTTTCTAAGTAGCTCCATTTCCAACTTCCACCTGTTTATCTCCCAATGCATGTCTATTGAACAGGTCTACAACTGAACTGGTTATCTTTCCCATTCCTGTCTTCACCTGCCCCAAATCTGCTTCTCCCTCTGAATTCCCTTAATGATACCTGTTGAGTTTTCCCGTCTAGAAACCTAAGTATCTTTCTTGGGGAATTCTTTGGTTAAACAAATTGGTGATAGGCAGGTTAAAAACATTAAACAGATTTNAACCAAGGACCCAAATACTTGGTGCCTCTCCATGCGCTCATTTCTGCTTGCAAACCAGCCAATATTCTTCTTAGTGTATCTCTCTTTTATAATAAAAACTTCCAGAGAGATAGTGTGGAGCGGGAGGGGGGAGAGGGGGTTGGGATTGGGAACTCATATACACTCGTGGCTGATTCATGTCGATGTATAGCAAAACGAATACACTATTGTAAAGCAAAACAAATTAAAAAATAAAAAAAAATTTTAAATAAATAAATAAAATAAAAACTTCCCAAAGGCAACCAAAACCACCAATACATTTTAGTAATGCTATTTCCTCCCAACTTCTTCACCTAGAGCTACAAAGCTCAGTATGTACACAGTTTAGATGTCAACTTATTGCTGGTGGCACTTTCACCATTACGTAAGAATGCATCTCCAACTCTTTAATTCAATCTGTTTCCATGGTGCCGCTTAGTACCACTAAGCCCATGAATCCCACAGCCCTTCTCTATGTCTGATGTTCCACCTTATTGTTGACCAAATCTAGATAACTCTATTTCTCAAATATGTCTAAAATCTGCCCCCTCACTTCTATCCCCAGTGCCGCTAATGTAATACAAGTCATCCTTGGTTATCAGAACTACTGCCTCCTCATTGGTCTCCGTGTCTTCAAAATTCATCCCAGCTCACCTCTATTGCCACGATACGTTATCGAATGCAAATGTGATCACTGCAACTGTTCTGTGAAACATCTGGATTACCTTTAGGTTAAATTTCAATGTTCTGCTGGTCTCATGTCTAAGTCCCCAAGCCTCATATCAGTTATTTAAAATTACTTTAGTTCCCTCAAGTACACTATCATCACTTTCTCAGATACTCGTTAGGATGTAGATGCTTGACTGTCATAGTACCTTTCTTCCTTGTTGAGTTTAACACTTATTCATCCTTCAAATTTTATCAGACTTTAAATCTCCTAGGATTCCATCCCTATTACTAAATCTGAATCAGGTATATTTCCAATTGACTTCAAAACAGTAGCACTGGTTTTTATTACAGTCAGTCACACTATACTATAATCACCTATTTATTCTCCTTCATCCAACTGCACACAAATCACATATATGAAATTTGAAATTCTTGAGGGCAAGAAACACCTTCTATCTCTATATCTCTCCCACAATAAATAAATGTTGGTTGAACAATGTATGAGCCCCACAATGTTTCACTTATGGCAGTGATCCCCAACATTAATCTTCAGTCTTAACCTGGTTCTTTCTAAGTAGCTCCATTTCCAACTTCCACCTGTTTATCTCCCAATGCATGTCTATTGAACAGGTCTACAACTGAACTGGTTATCTTTCCCATTCCTGTCTTCACCTGCCCCAAATCTGCTTCTCCCTCTGAATTCCCTTAATGATACCTGTTGAGTTTTCCCGTCTAGAAACCTAAGTATCTTTCTTGGGGAATTCTTTGGTTAAACAAATTGGTGATAGGCAGGTTAAAAACATTAAACAGATTTCTTTCCTGTAGTATCTCTTAGCGCTTTCAATATATTAATCTTCAATAGGAATCTCTAAGAAGTAAATGCATTTTTCAAACTTATCTAACTAAAGAACCCTTGTGTCAAAGTGAATCACTGATGACTAGTGCTCTGAATACTACACTGAGAAACACTGCAATAAATCCCTCCTGGACACTTCATGCTTCACTCCTGCCCTACTTTAGGCCCTACCATCTCTTATGTGGACCATCTCTTTCCAGGGCAGCCTCCTCTCATCTCTTTCTGCCCACCAGTCTCTCCGCAGCCTCTACTACCAGTTTTTTCTTGACAGAAAGCAGTAGTCGTACTTCACTCCTTCCCCTTCTCCCAGCTTTAATATCATTGGCTCTTGAATACACATGGGTCAACTCCTGGATCTGCTATGATAACTGCATCAAAACCTACTCTCACCCATCTCCGCAACTTTAGTTCTTACCAAATCTCTCTTTCCCCAAGACATATCACTTTCTTTTGTCCTTCGGCTCTTCCACTGATCCAAATGGCCTCTCCTGTTCCTACTTACCTTTAATGAACTTCTTAAAATTTATTTCTAATGAGATCTCATCTGAGAAATTTTCCCTCTGGCATCTGGTTGGTTACTCCTCAGTGTCTCCATAATCACTTGCACCAACTGTATGTCAGCAGTTGTCAGAATAAGAAATTACCCAAATATTTGTCCCTGCCACTACTCTCTGAGCCTTTTAAACTTTGTGTTTCCAACTCCTAACACACCGNAATTTATTTCTAATGAGATCTCATCTGAGAAATTTTCCCTCTGGCATCTGGTTGGTTACTCCTCAGTGTCTCCATAATCACTTGCACCAACTGTATGTCAGCAGTTGTCAGAATAAGAAATTACCCAAATATTTGTCCCTGCCACTACTCTCTGAGCCTTTTAAACTTTGTGTTTCCAACTCCTAACACACCGCCTGACACAGGGCAGGCACTCATTAAGTGAAAAAAATTCAAGTGAATGAATAACATAGTAAGCAATAACGAAAGAGGGAAATGTAGATGCAGTTATGAAAGTTTATAACTAGAGATGCATTTTGAGAGGTCATTTATTCTGCCCAGGAAAACACATTAGTCTCAAAAAACAGTATTACTCTGCTTAAATAGACCTCCAGTTTCCACTTTACCGAAATCCTGATGAAGAAGAAACCTTAACCACAATAGGTCCTAAAGGAAACTCTATACCTCCCCCAAATCCTTTTACGGTCTTGGGGTAACATCCTCATCAATAACTCACCTACCCTAGCTACCCCACTCAACAACAGACCCCGGAGCCATGAGCCTCTGCCTGCTCTAGGAACTGTGTCTACTGGAAGAAGTGATCAACCCATTCTGTTCCTCTGCATTCCTCTTTCCACGAGGATGCCTTCTTTTCACCTTCTGGTGGCTCCCAGAGGTTAGCAGCTCT
The DNA here is from genome assembly GCA_006410615.1 of Neotragus moschatus. Taxonomy (NCBI): domain Eukaryota; kingdom Metazoa; phylum Chordata; class Mammalia; order Artiodactyla; family Bovidae; genus Neotragus; species Neotragus moschatus. Next base: position 6,392 of record SJYA01012552.1, read on the forward strand.
TCCAATCATGCCTCCCTATCTTTCACTGCTAGCATTTAAAATGTGGGGTTTCATTTAAATGTAGAAATTTCATTACAAACACAGTATGAGCAAATAATTCTGCCTGATGGCTTGCTGAACTTCTTTGCTCCACCAAAAAACTTACCTTTCACAATTAGATCTATAGGCTCCTTGTGTTTCTTTTTGATATTAAAAATGTGTGGCTCATTGAAAGCAGTCCGTTGTGGAGGCTCCTCAGAAGGTCTACTTCTGGAACGGTCCTTGGGAAAACAAATCCTTTTGTATGCTGCCTGAAGTTCTTGGACCGCATCAAGTGTTTCCTTTTTTTTGATCTCCAAAGGTATGAATTTGGTAGATTTTGGTTTCTGATGTTTATTTCTGAAGACATTTATAGAAGTACCTGGAACTTTATTCTATAAACAAAAATAAATTTAATTAAATTTAATTGTATAAAACTAGGTAATAAATTTGGTAATAAATTAATAAAATTATACCCACTAAATATATTTTACAAAGTACTTTACTGTATAAAACATTTACTTAAACCACATGACAGTACTCAGATAAAGTAGATGTTATCTTTCATAGTTCTCTAAAAGCCCTTAACAAGCATAAGTGTCATATTCCATTTAAAATATATATATAAATTTTTAAATAGTGATGCTTTCCTCAAATGTGATATTTTCTAATACAGCTTTAAAGTCAATTTTAAAATAGAAGTTTTCAAATAGACAAATAAGAATTCACTTTCAGCCATCTTTGGAGAATCTTCAAATGTCAAAAAAAAAAAAAAAAAAGGTAACTCCCTCAAAATTCTCTGTTGAATCAGAAATAACTGCTTACACATGGACATAGGTTTTTAAGGAAAGCATATTACTAATTGGATATATATTTTAGATCCTTGCAATCACTTAATTGCTTACTAATTTTGACGATCTTGAGTTATAGAAAATAATATAGTCCCAGGTTTCTGATAGGCAGTTATCCAAACAATTATAATTGTTCTAGTCTAGTAATTCTCTAGCCCATAGATAGAGCTATGGCTCTTCTCCGTATAAGAAAATGTTCAAAGTAAACAGATGCCAACTCAAAATGCCAATAAGGAGGTTTCAGTACACTGGTATTACATTTTACCAAGCAACCAAAGGTAGGATATTGTCCTCTTATTATTAGATAAAATTCTAAAAGTAGGTGAAGGTTCTAAGGCACAGCTATCTAACTCTGAAGAGTGTAAACTTTTCATCTCACATGCCTACCACTGAAATCCATACAATTTGTAAGTACTTCTAATTGATTAGAGGCAAAAATGAGTAAGCAATGTTAACAATGTTGATTATAAGATTAAAACCACCTATGGTCAGTCTCAGCCTACAGGACCCTTCAAAACAAGCACATGTAAAAATTATAACCCTTTGTGTACTGGCTATTTTAAATGATGCTGCAATGAACACTGGGGGTGCATGTGTCTTTTGGAATTATGGTTTTCTCAGGGTATATGCTCTGTAGTGGAGTTGCTGAGTTATATGGTAGCAACCTACATGTCCTAAATGAATGGATAAAGATGTGATACATATATACAATGGAATATTACTTAGTCATCAAAGGAACAATATCGGGTCATTTATAGAGACACGGATGGAACTAGAATCTGTCATACAGAGAAAAGTAAGTCAGAAAGAGAAAAACAAATATAATATATTAATGTGCAAGTATGCAATCTAGGGAAATGGTACAGATGAACGTATTTTCAGGACAGGAATAACCCAGAAGTACAGAAGGGATTGGTGGACACAGAGTAGACGTGGAAGAAGAAGTTGGGAGATTAGGACTGATGTATGTGCACTGCCAGGTGTAAAATAGATAGCTAGTCGGAACATGCTCGATAGCAAGGGGGCTCAGCTTGGTGCTCTGTGGTGACCAAAGGTGGGGATGGGATGGCAGAAGCTCAAGAGGGAGCGGATATATGTGGACATATAGCTGATTCTCTCTATCATAGAGCAGAAACACAATTTTAAAATATATAATCCTCTTCCCCCTCAACAGGAAACATGGAAAAAGTTAAAATATTTATTTAAAAATATGGTTTTTTTTTTTCTTTAAAAAAATATTCAAAAGAGAGAACAGTGTGGCACACAGTAAACTGTCCTAGATCTCCGTCTCTCCCCTGTCTCCCCAAAGGGCCATCTGTCACAGCAGCCACTGCTCCCCCAAGTACCCATCTCCTCTCCGGGTGCTCTCCTCCAAAATTTCATCCTGTACCCTTTTCTCCTATCTCTTTGCCACCCCATTCCCTTTCATTCTTCCCCACCATTCTATGCCATTAAGCAATTACTTATCGAGCCAGGCACAAGACTCGTTGCTAGGGATGCAACATTCAAACAAGACAGCTACTGCCCTCAAGGAACAATCAGACTGGTACACAGTCCTAATACAAAGTGATGTGGAAAAAGATACAGGTGAGTATGTCATGCTGGCGGCCTAGGAGGGACACATCTCACAGTGTGTTTTCTAGTTTAGCTTCATCTAACAGTGTTTAAAGAGGGATCTTTACTTGAGATATTTAATCCAAAAACTTCCATTGTAATTCAACAACAGAAAACATTAAAAATTAAGTTAAATGTACAAACTGAACACATATGTAACTAAATAAACTATAGAGCTGAAAAATCTTTTATTTTTAAATGCAACCTGAAATCAATTTTTATAGCTAGTAAGGATTTCATTTTCTCTTCTGTTCAAAATCTATTAGGATTCATGTAATCACTTGTAACCATTGTTGTAGTATACAAAAATTGTTAGTTTCCTGAAAAATACGATGTTAGTTAAATTCAAAACACTAACCTCATTTATTTTCTTATAATGTTGAGCAATGAGAGTTTTTGCTTCTTGAAAAAAATCTTGCTTGGGAATCTCTAATATAGAATCTGAAATAGAAACAGAGAAATGGTTTACTTTTTTAATGTAATTAATGTACTTTCTTAACCAAAAATGGCAGAACTATGAAACTGAAATTTGGAAAGTTATAAATCTTGCAGGATATTATAAAATGTGAATTATATAAGTAGATGTTAGAATGCAAAAAAAGTTAACATAATATTCCTTCAATGTAATATTTTACTTAAATTAGCTTACAATGGTCAGAATATTGGATTATCCTAAGTCCAGGGAGACCAACGAAAACGCACAGAATTGAAATCTCCTTTAGCTCTGAAAGCTTTTAAATAGAGAAGACACAAATGATTTGAGTACACAAGTTATTAGTAAGTCTATCCAAGTTTCTATATCTGATGACTAACATGACTGTACATTTCTTCAAGAGTATTTACCTTATAATTTGATAACATTATAACTGAAAAATAAAACTCAAAAGTTTAATTTAGTAGAAATAGCACTGAAATAAAATATATATATATATATATATATCTTCAAGTCAGTAGCATTATAACGATAACTATTTTCCTAAGATTCTTATTCATTTTACCCAGAGCTATGTATAGAGTTCTATAAAGTGAAGTTGCTCAGTCATGTCCAACTCTTTGCGACCCCATGGACTGTAGCCCACCAGGCTCCTCCATCCATGCGATTTTCCAGGCATGAAGACTGGAGTAGATTGCCATTTCCTTCTCCAGGAGATCTTCCCGACCCAGGGATTGAACCCAGGTCTCCCAAATTGTAGGCAGACGCTTTACCGTCTGAGTCACCAGGGAAGTCATAGAATTCTATAGCATGTACATAAAATATATCATCTTAACTAGTCTTGTCTAAGATTTCCTCCTTATATATTTCCTCTACTGTTAGCTGATTTTGACGTTTATAAGTGTTTCTTGGCTTTCTTCTGTTACCCTGGACACAGCAAAATTTCAATATACTACTTATCAAATCAGCTTTTCAGTCTGGCCAGCATGCTCCCCATTTCTTTAACTATACCTCCTTTAAGTAACCTTAGGATCAAGATTTTCTCTTCTTTTCACCTACTCAAATTTTAAGCATTTAGAAACTCCAT
>SJYA01012553.1:0-11422 GCA_006410615.1 Neotragus moschatus
AAAAAAAAACCCAGGGGGACAAATACAAACGAACAGCACAGCGTCTCCCCAACAGTTCTCTGCTCTCTGGGCACCAGCAAGGAGCCAGGCCAGCCACTGGGCAGCTGCTCAGGACTGCAGGGCCTGGCCGCAGGCTGCCTGGCTCAGCTCTCCTCCTCGTCCAGGGACTCCGAGTCCATCTGCAGCCGCTCTCGGTCCAGCCACTCCTTCCCGGGCCCATCCAGGTCGGGGCCCTCCCTCACGGTGCTGGAGGAGAATGGTAGGGGCAGGGTAAGCAGGCCACCCGTCTGTCTGCCCCCTCCTACAGAGCCCAACTTGCTCCCTTTGCAGCCCCGCCACACACAGGCAGGCACCGTTGTTCCCCACGGTGGGCGTCAGGAGGAAGCCAGCCCACCCCCCACCCCAAGCCCAGGCTCAGGGCAGCTCTGAGTTCAGAGCTCCCTCCATGGGGCTGGGGGATCAGCGTGCGGTGCAGAAGTCCCTTTGGCCCGGATCCCACTGAGAGTGGCTCATACACTGGGGTGCCTTCTCTGGAAATGGGCCCTGCGGCTGGGGTGACTTACTCATTGTGTAGCAGGTCTTCGGAGGAGCCACCCCCCAGCCCCTCCTCCGAGTTCTGTACTTGCTCTGGCTCCTTGTCCTCGGTGCTCTCCCCTTTCTGGGACACGGCCTCACCGTTCACGGGAGCTGAGAGGTCTGTGGGAGAGAGGCTCATGGGTCACAGCAGGGGACTAACATCGGGGACTCCGCAACCCTGTCTGAAGAGCGTGAGCAACATGCAAACCTCAAGGGCCCTCAACCTGTTTGTCTCTGCTTTCACCATTCTACCCCTGAGCCACCAGACACACGGGGACAGCAGGCTCCATGTGGGTCCTTCTCTAGCCGGCCCCGACCGTGCAGCCTGAAGATGGGAGGGGCGGTCAACTAACAGCCGGCAACACCAGGAAAAACCCTGCCACGGCCAGATCCAAGAGACACAAGAAAAACACTGCCTCTCCTGTTCCTGGGCAGCCTTGGCCCTACTGATTCCCTGCTGATGCCCACCTGCCAGGATGCTCTAAGCATCTCACCAGGACCACGTGACCCCTCCACTCCCGGAAGGCACGCCCTCCTGGTCCAACAGCCCCGGCCCTCCCTCCTCCCAGACCTCCAAGACCGCTCCGGTAACACTCGCACGCCTGGCAGCACACACATGGCCTCTCAGACTACCTGACTCTGAGGGCAGTGCCTGTGAGCAGCACAGGGGTGTGTGGCCCAAGCGCTGGCCACCTTGTGGACACAGCCAGCCTGCACGGCCAGTGCCAATGGATCATGTCCCCAGGCAGCCTGGGGGGAGCACCGGCCCATGCTCAGGGCCCTGCCGGCCACCTTGGTCCCTCCCTTGAGCTCCTCACCAGTGCTCGCCTCATCCTCCGCCCTCTCTGTGGGGGCCTCCTCTCCGGCCAGCACTTCCTCGGCCTTCTCTGCCTCGGCCCTCTCCTTCTCTGACCCGGTTTTGGTCGCCTTCTGGATGGCCTCGATCTTTGGTCCCAGGACCCGAGACTTGAGCCGGGTGTAGACCTCCGCCGCCTTCTCCATCACCTCCTTGTTAGCCTTGTAGCGGCGGATCTGGCTCACCAAGAGGCCTGGCTCAGGAGGTGCAGCTGCCTCACCCCGGTCCCGACACCCTCCCTCATCACCAACCACCCCTGGCGGTGCCTCACATGAGCACGGCTTCCTCCTCGCTGACCACAGGCAGCCCACCTACCAGAGCAGGCCCATGCTCCCAGCTGCTTTGATCCCTTGGCCCTGCCATACCTTTTTCAATGTGGCCACGACATCCGTGTTCTTCTGAAGGATCTGTGAGGTCACCTGCAGGGTCCCTAGTTCCTCCAAGGCATTCAGACACCTCTTCACATCCTGCAGGCAGAGAGAGCAGTCAGCAGCATCAGCATCTAGTTGAGAGGGCTCCTGGGGCCCAAGAGGGTGGGGAGGGAGACCCTGGGGCTCCCTCTTTGGGGGAGGGCCAAGTTACAGGAAGCCTGGAGCCCAGGACAGAGGAAGGACCAGGACTCGCGTGCCACCACCTGGTGGAGGTGCAGAGAACTACACCCAAGAGGCCAGGCTGGCCCTCATGGGGGGGCACCCACCCCGGGGTAGCCTGGTTTTGCCTCAGGGTTCTGAGACCTCTCAGGAAGCTCCAGCAGTCAGAGGATGGGGGACCTAGCTGTGACCTCTGTACCCTAAGGAAGGTCTCACCGGATTGTCAACCTTCAGGGCGAACTTGATCTCGCTGTGCAGCTTCTGTAGCTTCTCCTCCACAGAGGGCTCTGCAGATAAGAGAGCAGGCAGCGCCGGGCCTGAGTGGAGTCCTGGCTGACAGGAGCCACTTGCTGTTCCAGGGCTGCCCCTTGTCCCTCCCGAAGACCCCAGCCAGAGCTGTGCAGCCCCTCACCTTTCTTCTTCTCAACCTTCCGGTCTGACGGGAACCCTTCTGATCGCTTCCGGGTCCGCTCCACCTTCACTGGCCTGTGGAGAGTCAGCCATGCCCTTAGCAGGCCCCTGATCCATGTCCCTGCCAGGGACCAGGGCCCACCTGATGCAGTTGAGGGCAGCGCCTGAAGGGACCGGAGAGATCAGTCCTTCCTCCAGGAAGCAGATAACAATATATATATATTTTAAACAGGTGACTAACGGTCAGTGGCTAATTATATAAAAACCAGAGCATGAGTTACTAGAGGCTCTGATCTGACGCTAGGAAATGGCGGCAGACACGTTACTGCAGCTCCAATTCCACGTCCTGCTCGGCGGTCTGGGCCGGGTCATCCTCTGCTGGCCGATCTTGGCATCGTGGGGTAGGAGCAGCCTCTCTGGCCCCAATCCATCAGGTGCCAGGAGCACCCAGTATGACAACCATAGGTGCCCCAGATACAGCTTGGTGCCCCAGGGATAGGGTCGCCCAGGGGAAGGCTCCTGCACACCCTGATGCAGTCCTGAGAACCAGATACTTCAACTTCTACAGTCTCCAAAACTGACTTTGGACCCCAAGGCCCTCCCCTGAGTTGTAGGGACCAGGGTGGGGGGCGGTATAGCATGGGACCAGACCTGGCTCGTGTCTTTTCCTCAGAACGCCCCCTCTTCTCCTTCTGGCTGGGTCTCCTCGCAGGCTCTGTGCTCTGTGGCTGCAGCTTCTTAGCTGATTTCTTCACCTGCAGCAGCCAGGGGACAAAAGGGGCTGGAGCAGCAGGCAAAGGGAACTCCCTGGACTCCAAGCTGTACCCTTAGAGATACAGCTTAACACACCCTGACACCACTTCCACCTGGATGGGAGCTGCTAGACCAGGTGGGATGGACCTCATGTCCAGCGCATCCCCCTGCAGAAGCTTCTCAGCCCTGAAAGGACTACCCAGCAGGGGGGGTCCCCACTGCCTTCCTCTGGCTGAGCAGGATACTTTCTATGCCAGGGCACTTGGCCCCCCCACTTTGTGACAAAATGAGTGGTAGGGAGAGAACAGGGCATTGTTCCCCTCCACCATCCCTACAGTGAGCTCCTAGGCTCACACCAAAAGGCAATGGGCCCGATAGCTCCAGAGCACCCTGAGGCGGGGAGCTGATAGTCACAACAGGGGCCTCATTGCTCCCTCACTCACCCACAAGCCATCCCCCAACTCGGCAGCCAAAGGGCATCCATGAGCACCCACCCCATCTCTGCTCAGTCTTCCAGAGGGCTACCAGGCCCTGCATGAGCTGTCCCATCCCCTGGCTGCCCTCCCTGCTCTCTCCCCCTGGCTCACTCTGCTCCAGACACACGGGTCTCACTGTCCCTCCAGCACACCAGGTGCAATCCTGCCCCAGGGCCTTTGCATGTGCTGTGCCTCTCTGCTGAAAGCCCCTCCCCCAAGTATCTTCCCTAATCTCTCACTTCACTCACCTCCTTACGTAATGTCAGCTGCCCACTTGCAGCCCATGAGGTCCATCCTATTTGAGATAGAAGCCCTGTCGCCCCAGTTGTCACTCTGCCCGCCCCCCAAGGCACTGACCCCTCCAGTGTCAGCTCATCAGCAGGGGGTTTCTCCATTTCCAGGCCGCCTTTGCTGCCCCGTCTCTGGTCCTGGCCCTCAGCCAGTGCTACACAGACCTACCTCTCTGTCCAGCTCGGCCTCGGGCTCCGAGTCGGACGACGACTGCGGGCCCCGACCACGGCCCTTGCGGCCGCGCTTCTTGACCGGCTCTTCGTCATCCTTGAGCTCGTCGCCGCTGCTGCCCGCACTGCCCTCAGGCGCCGCCTCCCGCTCCCGCTCCCGCCTCCGCTCCTTCTCCTCCTTCTCCTGCTCTCTCAGCCGCCGCAGCTCCTCCTCCTGCTCCCGGCGCCGCCGCGCCTCCAGCTCGCGCCGCCGCTCCTCGTCCCGGCGCTTCCACTCACTGATGCGGTCCACCTCATCGCTGTCGCTGACCGTGCGGGCCAGTGAACACGCCATCATGGGGCCTTGAGCCACACCCACCTGCCGCCTGCGCCCCCCAAGGGCCCTGCACCCACCTAGTGCTCCCCATCCAGGGCCCCGCACCCACTCGCGGCCTGCACCCCTCCCAAGTCCCTGCACCCACCTGTCGCTGCTGGAGCTGGTGGGCGGCCGCTCAGGCTTAGGTTTCCGCCCGCGGGGCTTGGGCGGAGGTTTCTCGGCTGTAGAAGAAAAGAGGGGTAAGCTCGCCTGCATCTGGGGGTGAGGTCATCTCTTGGAGGGCCTCCCCCAGCCCTACCCAGCTCCAGGCCCCACGCAGCACCCCCAGCCAACCTACTTGGCTTCCGGCCCCGCGGAGGCTTCTTGACTGACACTTCCGAGTCCGAGGAGGAAGAGGAGGAGGAGGCAGAGGACGATGACGGCGACCTCACTGGGGGCACTAGCTCGGCTTTTACCACGTCCGATTCTGCTTTGGAGTCCGAGTCTGATGCAGACGGCACCTTCTGGAAGAGGCCGGGCAGGGTGAGAGTTGGGGGGGGGACATTCCCACGATTCACCCGGTGGGTGTTAGCACCCCACTGGACCACCCCCTCCTCTGCAGGAGACACACTGATTTGAGACATGCTGACACACACAGGTACATGCACACACAGCCCACGCTCACACAGACACACACACTTGTACAGACACACAACACACTTGTACACGTGCAGACAGGACACATGCTTTCACACACCTATGCAAATTCTATCGTACACGTAAAACACCACACTCTAACATATATGCACACTCTATGTCATGTCCACACTCATACATACACACTGGTACATGTGTACACCCAGACACTGTGCTTGTATACACATGCTTATACACAGGCCCTTGCACATGTGAGAACACAAAACTGCTACATACATACTCATGCACACACCATACCCATATACACATATTCAGGCACACACACATATTCTCCCTCCTCTCTCTCTCACAGGGCCCCTAACAGCACCCTGGCCCCTTCAACCCTAGCATCTCTTTCTCAAACAGGCTTCTAAGTCCCTCTCCAGGGAGCAGGTTAGCCTCCTCCGGGGAGGTGCTCTGTGCACACTGTGCTTGGAAACCACAGAGCAAAGCCAGGAGTGAAGGTGAGGCAGATGTCAGTGGGCTCTGGGGTCACCCTCCTCCAAAAACAAACCGCCCCTAACAGAGGGCTGTGGCTGCTGACCATGGAGAGATGCAAAAAGAATTTTCCCAGGCCACCATGTGGGAAGTAAACAAAACCAAACCTCTGTTACCTTTTTCTTCCGTCCTGGAAGGGGGCCCCGCCGCGGGGCCCGGATGACAGCTTTCTTCTCCGGGGTGAAGTCCTGGGTGGAGAGGAGGGAGCCGGACATGGGGCCCACAGGCAGCAGGCCCACACGCGGCCCCGCCCGAGCACCCCTCCCCTGTGCTCTCGCTCTGGCCAGCTGCTCACCTGGTCACTGGTCTTCTCTGACTCAGAGGAGCTTTCTGAGTTCTCTTCCTCAGATGGAGACATGCTGGCTTGATCCAGGTCGCTGGAGGCCTTTCGAGTTCGTTTTGAAACCGACATCTAAAGGGGGAGCAGCCCAAATGGATCAGCAACTGAGAAAAGCCTTGTGCTTGATGGAGCACCCATAGCCTAGGAAGCTTTCGGAGGGGGAGGAACCCCTCTGAGAATCTGATAAAAACCAGGTATACTGAACCTAGGCATGATGCTCAGTAAGAGAAGCCAGTCACAGAGGACAAATACGACACGATTCCACTCATGAAAAATTCCTAAAGGATTCAAACACATAGAGACCTGGCAAAAAGACACAGACCATCCCCCCTCCCTGCCCCTGCCAAAATGAGCTAGGGTGCTGGGTAACAATGAAAGAGGTTGTCTAAGTGTCTCTCTAGTATGGGGGAAAAGGAACTGTAATAATGACATCCATTTAATGCAAAGATGAAAGCAAAAAATACAAACCTGAATACGTATTAACTTACAAATTCTGGTTTCTAAGGGGTAGGATGGGAGGAGGACATCTGACATATTTCTGTTAACTCCTCCAACAACTGTAAACGGAAACAACTGAGACTTTAAAAAAAAAAAAAACAGTGCCTGGAGAAGGCAGTGGCACCCCACTCCAGTACTCGTGCCTGGAAAATCTCATGGACTGAGAAGCCTGGTAGGCTACAGTCCATGGGGTCACAAAGAGTCAGACACAACTTCACTTTCACTTTCCTGTTTTTCAAGCTCAGCATAGTACCACTGTTGGTTTGTACTAGGATCTGAGGGGAACGACTTAACCCTGGTCCTTTGAGCTCTCCTTGACTTTCAGTTTCACCTTCAAGCCTGATGCCCTTCTCCGAGTGAGGATGAATTATGTTAACCAGCTAGTTAACCAGTCAGCATATTAAATAAAACCAATAAAGTACTTTGGATAAACAAAAAAATAAAAATAAAAAATAATAAAAAAAAAAAAAACAGTGCCAAGTGGAGAAGCCAAAGGTCCAATACTCTTAACAGTATGTTGGTCAGAATTCATCCATATCAGAGATCACTTCTCAACCACTGAAAATTGAACCTTCAAGTAATAGTTAAGAACAAGGAGATACTTGTCTATTAGGTGTAAAACCAGCAAGACACATACTGTCTGCACGATTGCCAGTCTGTGCTTTACACACACACACACACACACACACACACACACACGATCACACTTGAGAGCACACAGAAGCACAGCAGAATGCTTCCAGTCCTTTGGCACAAAAACGCCCTCAGAGAATTTGGGTGTTTTTCACTCACTGCTTTATGCTTTTTGTACCTTTTAATTTATCTACAATGATCATGGCTTATTGTTATAATTGGAACCAAATATTACTTTTAAAAATCATATAAAAGGGCCTTCCCTGGCGGTCCAGTGGTTAAGGCTCTGCACTTCCACTGCAGCGGGTGCGGGTTCGATCTCTGGTTGCAGAACTAAGATCCTGCACACGTGCCCGTGCAGCAAGGGCAATAAATAAAAGAATGCCTCCCTCCATCAAAAGAATTTGCTGTTAGATCCAAATCCTTTCACTCGGCACTCAAATATTCAGAAGCAGTCACAAGGCAGAGGAAGGGGTTGGGAGGAAGCAGGAAAGAGAATGCATCCAAAAGAATTTAAAACTCACGTCCATGCAAACTCTTGTACATGAATGAATGTTCACAGCTGTGTTATCTGTGATGGTCCCCCAGTGGAAACATCCCAAATGGCCAGAAACAGATGATGGATAAACAAATGTGGTCCCTCCACACCTGGGAGCATCTCTCAGCCATGCAAAGGAGAGAAGCCCTGACACTTGTTACCACGTGAACAGACTCTCAGAACACGGTGCACAGTGAGAGAAGCACACACAGCACACACGGGATGTGACTCCACTGCTGGAAATGTCCAGAACAGGCAGATCCACAGACAGACAGGGTGGGGTCGTGGTTACTAGGTGCTGTGGGTAGGGACATGGGGGACTGCCAAAGGGGATGGGCTTTCTTTTGGGGGTGATGGAAAGTTCTGCAACTGACAGAGGTGACGGTGGCACAACTTTGTGAATGTACTAAAAACCACAGAAGGAAAGGCCAGGGAGGGAGAGTAGGCGGACAGATGGGGCCTCTGAGGAAGAGGAAGGGCCCCAGTCCCCACAGGGCAGGCCGCCCTGTCCCTACCTTCAAGGCCACAGCCTTCCGCTTGAGGCCGCTATTGTTGCTGCTCTTGTCAGAGTCCGAGTCGCTCTCCACCCTGTCACTGGTGGCTGCAGCGGTCACAGCTGTGACGGCCACGACCNCAGGGCAGGCCGCCCTGTCCCTACCTTCAAGGCCACAGCCTTCCGCTTGAGGCCGCTATTGTTGCTGCTCTTGTCAGAGTCCGAGTCGCTCTCCACCCTGTCACTGGTGGCTGCAGCGGTCACAGCTGTGACGGCCACGACCCCCCGGTCCTCGTCATCCTCACTGCCACCTGCCCGGTCTGCTTCAGCGGCCTCGCTGTCAGAGGAGCTCACCGGCTGGGGGGTGGGGGCAGAGAAAGCAGGTCACCACAGAGCTTGTTGCACGGACCGCACCCACCGGTCAAGTCTCGAGTGTCAGGATCCGGTCTGCTTGCTCTCCAAACGGGGGAACCAAGGCCCAGGGAGCTCCAAGGGCTGAGGCAGAGGACGAGATGGACCCATGAGTGCTGGGCACTGCTGGATCTGAGGGCAAACCCTGGGCCAGTGACTTAAGCCTCTGGGCCTCCATTCCCACATCTGAGCCGTGGGGACAAGACTGCTTTGGTCTCACAGGGCTGTGGTCGGGTGAGACAGAGTGGCGTACTTAGGCCAGTGCCCAGACTGGTAGGAGGTCCATGGAGGTTTGACTTTTGTAAAAAGTATTATTATTCCAAGTACTGATGAGGAGGAGACCAACCTAGGACAGGACCTCTGAGGTGAACTTCAAGGCACTTCTGTTTTACCCAAAACATCAGTTCAGGCAGTAACAGCCAAGGTAACAGCAAACACAGATAGCACTGCCCCCGTGCTCACTGAGTGCTGGCTCATCTGTGAGCAGAGGCCAAGTGCCAGGCACTGTGCCAGGAGGATGGCACCACCCAGANCACTTCTGTTTTACCCAAAACATCAGTTCAGGCAGTAACAGCCAAGGTAACAGCAAACACAGATAGCACTGCCCCCGTGCTCACTGAGTGCTGGCTCATCTGTGAGCAGAGGCCAAGTGCCAGGCACTGTGCCAGGAGGATGGCACCACCCAGAGAACAGGGTGTGGGCCCTCCCCCCGGGGAGCTTACAATCTAGTGGGGGACCAGCCACGGCCATTTCAAGAGACCCTTTCAACACTGCTGGTGGGAATGTAAACTGGTGCAGCCCACTATGGGGGATGGAGGAGTGCACCCACCCATACTGGGTGCAGCCTAGTATGGAGGATCCTCAAAAAAACTACAAACAGAGTTGCCATAGGATCTAGCAATCCCACTCCTGGGCTTATATCAAGAGAAAATTATAATTCGAAAATATACATGTGGCCCAATGTTCACTGCAGCACTATTTACAATAATAACCAAGATGTGGATCCAAGATGGATGAATGGATAACGATGTGGCATATATATACAAAGGAATACTACTTAGCCATAAAAAAGAATGAAATAATGCTATTTGCAGCAACATGGATAAAGCTAGGGACGATCATACTAAGTGAAGCAAGTCAGGAAGAAAAAGACAAGTACTATATGATATCGCTTATATGTGAAATCTATAAAATGGTACAAAGGAACTTATTTATAAAAGAGAAATATAATCACAGATGTTAAAAATGAAGTTATGATAATTATGGGGGAAGGGGAAGAGGAGGGATAAATTGGAAGATTGTGACTGACATGTACACACTACTATATATAAAAGAGGCAACTAAGGAAGACCTACTGCATAGCACAGGGAACTCTACACAACACTCTACCATGACTTACATGGGAAAAGAATCTAAAAGAGTAGATACATGTATGTGTATAACCAATTCACTTTTCTGTACACCTGAAACACAACATTGTGAGTCAAACATACTACAATAAAACCTTTTTTAAAATGATGAAATATGACACAATGAACATACCTATGAAACAGAAACAGACTCACAGACATAGAGAACAGGCTTGTGTTTGTCCAGGGGTGGGAGGATGAGAGAGGATTGGGAGGCTGGGATTAGAGATGCAAACTACTATATATGTGGCTTCCCTGGTGGCTCAGATGGTAAAGCGTCNTGACACAATGAACATACCTATGAAACAGAAACAGACTCACAGACATAGAGAACAGGCTTGTGTTTGTCCAGGGGTGGGAGGATGAGAGAGGATTGGGAGGCTGGGATTAGAGATGCAAACTACTATATATGTGGCTTCCCTGGTGGCTCAGATGGTAAAGCGTCTGTCTACAATGCGGGAGACCTGGGTTCAATTCCTGGGTCGGGAAGATCCCCTGGAGAAGGAAATGGCATTCCACTCTAGCACTCTTGCCTGGAAAATCCCATGGACGGAGGAGCCTGATAGGCTACAGTCCATGGGGTCGCAAAGAGTCGGACACAACTGAGTGACTTCACTTTCACTGGACTTCCCTGGCGATCCAGTGGCTAGGACTCCATGCTTCCCCTGCAGGGGTCATGGGTTCAATCCCTGGTCAGGGATCTAAGATCCCACATGCCTCAAATAACAAACAAAACAGCATACGAACAACAATAAGGTCCTACTGTATAGCACAGGCATGAATGAAGCTCTCCTTAGGAACCAAAGAGGTGAGTGTGGCTGGGGTGCAGGGAAAAGAAGAAAGTGGCAGAAGGCATTTCCCTGGTGGTCCAGTGGCTAAGACTCCGAGTTCCCAATGCAGAGGGCCCAGGCTCAATCCCTGGTCAGGGAACTAGACCCCCATATCCAACTAAAGATCCCATATACCAAAATATAGACTGAAGATCCCATGTGTGGCAACTAAGACCCAATGCAGCCAAATAAATATTAAAAAAAAAAAAAAAGAACATTGGGGGAAAAAACTAAAAAAGGCCACATTTCCTTGGTGTGATTATAGTCAGGGGTCAGGCTAGTCGAGAAAAAAGCAAGGAATGAAAGAGTATGAGGGTGTGTGTGTGTGGCGTGGGCTCCAGGGTGATGGGAAACACCACAGAAGCTAGGAATTGGGAGCCAGAAGCAGTGAGGGTGTGCAGCCGGGTGGCCAGAGGGTAGAGGACCCAGGTCAGGGTTGGACAGAGGCTGGTCAGTCTCTGGGCCTGCCTGCCTTGCCAGGACCCCACCCGCTTTGCACTGGACAGAAAAGCATTTCAGCCTAAGAGATGTGAGGCTTGGATTTGAGTCCCAGTGCAGCACGAACCGGCTAGTGGAACAGATCCCTTCATCTCCTCTTCTGCCAGGTCACAAAGAGGTATCAACTGGGATCCTAGGTCAGTGGTTCTCAGCCAGGGGT
>SJYA01012554.1:0-11713 GCA_006410615.1 Neotragus moschatus
AAAAATATTTTTTACTATTTATAATTATATATCTCTTACAGATGCAAAGACCAAAACAATTTATAATTATATATCTATCTCTTATAGATGCAAAGACCAAAAGTGAAGTGAAAATCATTCAGTCATGTCCGACTCTTTGTGACCCATGGTATATACAGTCCATGGATTTCTCCAGGCCACAGTACTGGAGTGGGTAGCCATTCCCTTCTTTAGGTGACCTTCCCAACCCAGGGATTGAACACAGGTCTCACAATGCAGGCGAATTCTTTACCCGCTGAGCTACCAAGGAAGTCCAAAAATATTTTGCTAGGCAGGGTGATAACAGAAGGTTAAGCAGGATTTCAAAATCTAGTTCACTGAATTCCAAAGCTCACACTATATAAATAATTGAATAAAATGCTTCTAGATTGTCATTGTATCTTCCGTCTACATAAAGTACAATAAAATTCCTCATCACATGATTTCTAGAATGTATTATCAGCTTTTGGCCTACTGGTTTGAAGATACTGTCAGTTAAACAGGTAAGCCTAAAGTTCCATTCAGATAAGTATAAGAGTTTAATCTTCAAGGGCTCTTTGCTTTAAATAAACCTCTTGACATTTGAGGAGTGCTATAATCTGGTCTTCATACTGAAGAATGGTTTAAGGTAAGGAGCATTACAGTATTACAAAAGTTTTAAAGACCTGAGCTCATTGCCTTCAAAGAACATGCAATTAAGTTGAAAAGAAGACATTAATTTATAAATGTAAATACCACACATGAATAAGAATTTTAAATAGTGTGTTCACATTGTTCAGTTCAGTTCAGTCACTCAGTCGTGTCTGACTCTTTGTGACCCCATGAATTGCAGCACGCCAGGCCTCCCTGTCCATCACCAACTCCCGGAGTTCACTCAGACTCATGCCCATCGAGTCAGTGATGCCATCCAGCCATCTCATCCTCTGTCATCCCCTTCTCCTCCTGCCCCCAATCCCTCCCAGCATCAGAGTCTTTTCCAATGAGTCAGCTCTTCGCATGAGGTGGCCAAAGTACTGGAGTTTCAAATTTAGCATCATTCCTTCCAAAGAAATCCCAGGGCCGATCTCCTTCAGAATGGACTGGTTGGATCTCTTTGCAGTCCAAGGGACTCTCAAGAGTTTTCTCCAGCACCACAGTTCAAAAGCATCAATTCTTCGGCGCTCAGTCTTCTTCATAGTCCAACTCTCGCATCCATACATGACTACTGGAAAAACCATAGCCTTGACTAGATGGACTTTAGTCGGCAAAGTAATATCTCTGCTTTTGAATACGCTCTCTAGGTTGGTCATAACTTTTCTTCCAAGGAGTAAGTGTCTTTTGATTTCATGTTATCTAGAAAATATTATCTGGTGCATTTATTCCTTAACAATATTTACACAGAGTAGTGGGAATTTTATGGGATGAAGAAAATAATAAATGACTGAGACAGCTAGAGAAAATGAAATGTTTGAATATTTGCCTCAGGATATAGGAACTAAAGCCTTTGACTGTGTGGATCACAAAAAAAAAACTGGAAAATTCTTAAAGACATGGGAATACCAGACCATTTTTCCTGCCTGCTGAGAAACCTGTATGCAGTCAAGGAGTAACAGTTAGAACTGGACATGGAACAACAGACTGGCTCAAAATTAGGAAAGGAGTATGTCAAGGCTGTATAGTGTCACCCTGCTTATTTAACTTATATGCAGAGTACATCAAGTAAAATGCCATGCTGGATGACGCACCAGCTGGAATCAAGATTGCCAGGAGAAATATCAATAGCCTTAGATATGCAGATGACACCACCCTTAGGGCAGAAAGTGAAGAAGAACTAAAGAGCCTCTTGATGCAGGTGAAAAGGAGAGTGAAAAAGCTGGCTTAAAACTCAACATTCAGAAAACTAAGATCATGGCACCTGGTCCCATCACTTCATGGCAAATAGACAGGGAGATAATGGAAACACTGAGAGACTTTATTCTCTTGGGCTCCAAAATCACTGCATATGGTGACTACAGCCATGAAATTAAAAGACACTTGTTCCTTGGAAGCAAAGCTATGACCAACCTAGACAGCATATTAAAAAGTAGAGACATTACTTTGCCAACAAAGGTCTGTACAATCAAAGCTATGGTTTTTCCAGGAGTCATGTATGGATGTGAGAGTTGGACCATAAAGAAGGCTGAATGCCAAAGAATTGATGCTTTTGAACTGTGGTGAGGAGAAGACTTTTGAGCATCCCTTGGGCTGCAAAGAGATCCAACCACTCCATCCTAAAGGAGATCAATCCTGAACATTCATTGGAAGGACTGATGCTGAAGCTGAAACTCCAATATTTGGCCACCTGATGCAAAGAGCTGACTCATTGGAAAAGACCCTGATGCTGGGCAAGATTGAAGGCAGGAGGAGAAGGAGACAACAGAAGACGAGATGGTTGGCTTTGTTTACCATCTTGATGGACATGAGTTTGAGCAAGCTCTGGGTGATGGTGAAGGACAGGGAAGCCTGGCGTGCTACAGTCCACGAGGTCATAAAGAGTTGGATATGAATGCACAATTGAACAACAACAACAGAACAGGTATTAACCAAAATAGAGAGAAAATGTCCGAGATATGTAAGAAGCTCCCCAGGCCTCTGAGGCTTACCCCTCTTTAGTTTCAGTCATTGCTCATGCTCAGTTGCTCAGTCGTATCTGACTCTTGGCGACTCCACAGTCTGTAGCTCATCAGACTCCTCTGTCAATGGAATTCTCCAGGCAAGAATACTGGAGTGGATTACCAGTCACCTCTCCAGGGGATCTTCCCAACCCAGGCATCAAATCCATGTCTCCCACTTTGAAGGCAGAAGATTCTTTGCCATCTGCACCACTAGGGAAGCCCAAAGACTGAGATTTAATCATAGATGAAGTCATAGAATCCATCTTCCCACTGCACCTGCCTACCATGCCAGCAGGACTCCAGTGAAACAGCACAGATCTCAGCTGGAGCAGCAGCAACACCACCTTTATCTGAGAAGGACTTTATCTTAGATAAGCTAAAAGAAAACATGGGAGGCCATAACCGGCAGCGGAGGAAACAGAAGCCTCAGGCACCGACAGCCAGAGCAAACGTGAAACAGAGCCAGACTCCTTCTCAAGTAAACACAAAACCTCCCACCAAAGCCTGTTTACCTCAGTTCCTACTCCTTGGTACATCATATCCACTTGTCAACAGAAACTTGCAAAGCATGTAAAGGTCAAGGAAACACAGTCTCAGAACAAAAGCAAGTATCAGAAGCATACTTAGATATACACAGATACTATATACATATGTGTGTGTGTGTGTATATATACAGATATATACACATTTTTATCATCAGACACATTTTATAGTGACTATGATTAATATCTGAAGAGTTCTAACGACAATGTGCAAAATGGATGGGTAATAAAGGCACAGAGACAGAAACTATAGGAAGGAAATGCTTACAGTAAAAAACATCAACATAAATTTTAAAATGCCTTCAATGACTTTATTAATACGTTGGATTTTATGTTAGAAATATTGCAAGCAAGAAGAGAGTGGAGTGAAATATTTTGTGTGTTGAAAACGTACCAGTCTAGAATTCTATCCAATGAAATTATCATTCAAAAGTAAAGAAAAATAAAGATTTTCTCAAATAAAAATAGATTTCATTAACAGCAGCTGTGCCCTGTGAGAAAATTTATTAAAAGTTCTTCAGACAAGAAAACTGATAAAAGAAAAATTCAGATTTACATGAAAGAAGACTGTTGGAGAAGAAAGTTAAAGCTAAAATAAAATATTTTTAAATTCTCAGTTGATCAAAAATACATGTTTATTCAAAGTAGTAATTGTAATAATGCATTAGGTAATTATAGTAGATGGATCCATGAAATGAATGTCAGCAAAGTCTTAAGGAATACTGTAAGATACCAGAATTAACTATGAAGCAGTAGACAGTTATTTGAAAGTGGCCCGAGGTTACATAAAAGCATGCATTGCAATCTCTAAGACAACCACAAAGAAAATAACAAAGAAGTATATGTGACATGATAAATGACAATATGAAATAGAATAAAAAGTTAATCAAAACGAGAGAAGGCAGAAAAGGAAAACAAAGAGAAACAAGGAAAAAATGCAACTCATAGAAAACAGTTATAAACATGGTAAATACTAATTCAGCCATATTAATAGTCAGTTTAAATGGAAACAGTGTAAATAAACCAAAACTTTTCAAAGCAGATAAAAACAGAGGACTTAATCATATTTTGCCAAAAAATTCTGCATATACAAGTACAGATATATTTAAAGCAATGAAGATAGACCATTTTAACAGTTATCAAAATAAAGCTGGAGTTACAATATTATCTTCAGACCATAAACAAACCTAGAACAAGGAAAACTAGCAGGGATAAAAACGGGATTTCACAGTGGTCAAAGGATCAGTTCTGCAAGAAGACACAACAATCTAACAACAGAACATCAAAATACATAAGGCAAAGCTAAAAGAACTGAAAGAAGAAATAGATCCATGGCCACAGTTGGAGACTTCTGCTCCTCTCTTTCAGTAATTGATAGATGATATAGTGGTTATAGTGAAAGTCGCTCAGTTGTGTCTGACTCTTTACGATCACAATGGCCTATATAGTCCATGGAATTTTCCAGGCCAGAATACTGGAGGGGGTAGCCTTTCCCTTCTCCAGAGCATCTTCCCAACCCAGGAATGGAACTGTGGTCTCCTGCATTGCAGGCAGATTCTTTACCAACTGAACTATCAGGGAAGCCTCAGGGATTCAACAGGTAGCTAACCAAGAAGTGTATAATTGATCAGAATAGCACTATGAATCTCAGAGAAGGCAATGGCACCCCACTCCAGTACTCTTGCCTGGAAAATCCCATGGACAGAGGAGCCTGGTGGGCTGCAGTCCATGGGATCGCTAAGAGTCGGACACGAATAAGCTATTTCACTTTCACTTTTCACTTTTATGCATTGGAGAAGGCAATGGCAACCCACTCCAATGTTCTTGCCTGGAGAATTCCAGGGACGGGGGAGCCCGGTGGGCTGCCGTCTATAGGGTCGCACAGAGTCGGACACGACTGAAGCGACTTAGCAGCACCAGCAGCAGCACCACTATGAATCTACTTGATCTAATTAACATTTAGTGGAAACATATCCTCAAAACAGCAAAACACATGTGCTTCTCTTGCTCACCTGGAGCACTGACCAATATAGTCGATATTCTGAGTCATCATGCAAGTCTTAACAAATATATTTTGAAAGAAGTCATACAAAAATATTTTCTCAGTCATCATAAGATTAAACTAGAAATTAACAACAGGAAAATAGCTAGAAAATGCCAAAATATTGGGAGTTTAAACAACACACTTCTAATAGCCCATGGGTCAAAGAAGTCTCAGGAGACACTGGAATAGCTGAACGACTCTTTGTGATCCCGTGGACTGTAGTCTACCAGGCTTCTCTGTCCATGGGATTTTCCAGGCAAGAATACTGGAGTGGGTTGCCATTTCCTTCTCCAGGGGATCTTCCTGACCCAGGGATCGAACCCAGGTCTCCTGCATTGCAGGCCAACGCTTTATCCTCTGAGCCAACTAAAGAGACAGAAGTAAATCACACTGAAAGGACAAATTATCAGAATTTGTGAAACGCAGCAAAAGCAGGGGAGTACAGTTTACAGTACTGAATGCACATATTAGAAAAGAAGAACGCTCTTCAATATATAACCTGTCTCTTATACACATCTGANACCCAGGTCTCCTGCATTGCAGGCCAACGCTTTATCCTCTGAGCCAACTAAAGAGACAGAAGTAAATCACACTGAAAGGACAAATTATCAGAATTTGTGAAACGCAGCAAAAGCAGGGGAGTACAGTTTACAGTACTGAATGCACATATTAGAAAAGAAGAACGCTCTTCAATATATAACCTGGGCTTCCATGTGGAGAAAGTAGAAAAAGAAGAGAAATATAAGGTAAAGCATACCTAAGAAAAGGAATAATAAAAATCAGAGAAGAAATCAGTGAGATTGAAAACAGGAAAACAATAGAGAAAAATCAATGAAACCAAAAAGCCGGTTCTTTGAAAAGATCAGTAAAATTGATATAATTCTAGCCAAGTTAACCAAGAAAAAAACCAGACAAGATGCAAGTTACTAATAATAGAAATGAAAAAGTTCATCACTACTGATCCTGTGGTACTAATAGTGAAATAAAGGAATATTATAAGCAACTCTATGCCCACAAACCTGACAACACAGATGAAAGATACAAACTACCAAAATTTAAACAAGGAGATAATCTGAATCAGCCTATATCTATTGATGAAGTTTAATCAGTAATTAATAACCATTCCTCCTAAAAGTATGGTATTCATATGATTTAACTGATGAATTCTTCCTAACATTTTAGGGGAAAATGGCATTAACTGTCCATGATCTCTTTCACCAGTCTTAGAGAACAATACAGATGCATGTCATCATAACAAAACAGAGAACTCATATATAAACCTATGGAAATATTGTTAGTTGGCTTAATCTCTCTTTGACAAAGAAGCAAAGGCAATTCAATCAAAAAGAGAATTGTTTTCAACCAGTGGCCCTGGAACAACTGGACATTTATAAGAAAAAAAATACAGATTGTACAGTTTTTGCACAAGTTGACTCAAAACGGATCATAGGCCCAAATGTAAAACATAAAACTATTAGGCTTCTATAAGCAAACACAGGAGAAAATCCAAATCACCTTGGGTTTGGTGATGACTTTGTAAATACAACACCAAAAACACAATCTATGGAAGAAAACACTGATAAATTGAACTTCATTAAAGTTAAAATCTGTTGCTCTCTGAAAAGATAAGCATTAGGTTGGGAGAAAATATTTATAAAACATCTATTTAATGTAGGGTTTGTATATAAAATATGCAAAAAAATCTTTTAAAACAAATAGAAAAAATGCAAGTTATAAAAATGGCATACAACCACAAACCATCCCTTAGAGAAGGGAATGGTTACCCACTCCAGTATTCTTGCCTGGAGAATCCCATGGACAGACGAGCCTGGCGGGCTACAGTCCATAGGGTCACAAAGAGTTGGACACGACTGAGTGACTAACACACCTATCAGCATGTCTCAAATCCAAAAAGTTAAGTGTCTCTTAACTGGATGGTAAGGATGTGAAGCAACAGGAACTCTCACTTACTGCTACTGACGCAAAATGGTGCAGCCACTTTGGAAGACAGCTGAGTGGTTTCTTACAAAACCAAACATGTCCTTACCATTCATTCCAGCAGTCAAACTCTTATGCATTTACTTAACAGATGTGAAAAGGAATATCCACACAAAATTATGTTACAGATGTTTGCAGCAATGTGAGCCACAATTATTAAATATGAAATAAGATATCCTTCAATTCATGAATGAACAAAGAAATCACTGTGCATTCACATAACTCAGTAATAAAAAATGGGTGAGCAAGAAACGACATGACATGTGTGACATCTTAAATCATATGGCTTATCACAATCAGACAATTTGAAAAGGGTACTTTACTGTGTGACTCTACTTATATGACATTCTGGAAAAGGTGAAGGTATAGAAACCACCGGCAGTGGTTTCTACAGGAGTAGCAGAGGTGGGGAAGGCTGAATAGATGAAGCGCAGGAAATATTTCAGGGCCGTAAAATTGTTTCACATGATGCCTGTCACTGAGAATAGATGACATTATGCAGTTGTCAAAACCCATATATCTTTATAAGCAAACATTACCTTAATGAATGCAAATTTTAAAACCATCAGGAGATAAGAAAATCCTAAGGAGGAAGGCAGAATGTGAAAAGACACTCTAACACACCATACGTGTATGAAACACCTCCAGTAAAGGGAAAAGAGAAAATGTTCACCTACATTAACTCTGGGAAGGAGTACAGTATGTAAAACTGAAAATAAAGGCATGAGATGTAAATGTCCCATGTTATAGCATGGGACAGTCACTAATAGCATGTTATAGCCACCAATATTGTATCCCATGTGGTTACAGCTAACAGTTCTCATGTTGCTATACATGTATACTGGAATTGATTAATCAATTAAGTGGATGGCAGAAAATGGGAGGCAGGTTCCTCACTTTTAGAGTGGGAGCTTACAGGTAAACAAGGAAATACGGTTACAACAATCCAGGTGGTGGTGTATGAGAGTTGGAGAAATCAGTGTGAATTCGTGCGGTACTTAACAGGGATACAGAGAGATACACATAGAAATATTGATAAATGAATAAACAAATATATATATGCACATATATATTAATAGGCACATATATGTTTCTAAGTTGAAAGTGAAAGTGAGTCACTCAGTTGTGTCCGACTCTGCGACCGCATGGAATGTAGACCACTAGGCTCCTCTGTCCATGGGATTTTCCAGGCAAGAGTACTGGAGTGGGCTGCCACTTCCTTCTCTAAGTTGAGGGGACCTAAAATCTATGACACCCCAGAGGTAATGAGCACAGCCAGTCCCCAGGCTTTGTTTACTAACACCTACTCTAATAAAATGAACCAGGGTTCCTTGGATAATTGACTGGTTCACACACTGGTGCAGGAAATACACATGGTGAATCTTGAGATCATTTAGTGCTAGAAAGTAAAGGAGTACCAGCTCACATACACAGTGAAGAGACACAGGATTCAACTGCAAGAATTCCCAACAACCAAAGATGGAATAATTTGAGGAACGAACAAATAAATAAAACACAGTGGTACGACTATAACCAATAGCGTGCTGCTGCTGCTAAGCTGCTTCAGTCATGTCCAACTCTGTGTGACTTCATAGACGGCAGCCCACCAGGCTCCCCCATCCCTGGGATTCTCCAGGCAAGAACACTGGAGTGGATTGCCATTTCCTTCTCCAACGCATGAAAGTGAAGTCACTCAGTTGTGTCCAACTCCTAGCGACCCCACGGACTGCAGCCTACCAGGCTCCTCCGTCCATGGGATTTTCCAGGCAAGAGGACTGGAATGGGGGGCCATTGCCTTCTCCCAACCAATAGTGTAAAATATGTCAATTCACCAAGGAGTCTGTACTTGTATAAATAAATGAATTAATTAATTAAAATAGGAGAAGAGACAAACCTCTCATGCAGTACAATTTCAAATAATTTGTATTTGAAATATAAATTATACTCTGCAATTAAGAAGATGACCATAACTCCTCAGAGCTTTATTTAGGTTGTGTGTTGTAACTTCTTCCCAGGGATGTGGGACAGAAGTCGGAGGAGGAGGAGGAGGAGGAGGAACTTTACAGCAGAGAAACCTGCTCAGGCAGTGACCGAGGTCAACACCTACAGTGAGGATTCATGCTGGCAGTCCACCCCTCGATACAGCAAGATGAAAAAGGCACTTTACCTCCGTGACCTTCCTCCCAAATACCCACAACCCCAGGCATGTGATGAAAAAAGCACCAGACAAGTCTCAGATGATGGAGCACCTCAGAATACCAGACCAGTTCTCAAGTGGACAAGGGCATCCAAAGCAAAGCAAGTCTGAGAAACAGCCTCCGACAAGAGGTGTCTCAGCAGGGGCAAGACAAGCATATTCACCATTTTCATGGGATCCTGGGACAGAAGAAGTACATTAGACAAAAACTGAAGAAGGTGCAATAAAATACAGGCATTAGTTAAGAACACTGCATCATTGCTGGCTCACTGATTGGAGCAAATGATTGATTAGAAACAATCATTGATTTGAAGCAATGTCAGATATTAGTTAGAGGGGAAACTGGGTGATGGGTACATGGGAACTCTGTGTGCCATGGAATTTTCCTATAAATCTAAAACTGTTCCAACATAAAATGCTTATTTAATGAAATAATCCCAAGTTACTTTGTCTATCAAAAACACCAATACCAACTGGTAAACAGTAAACACTTCTCAGCCTTTGCTTCTCAGCTTTTGGCTAAAATCTAGTGTAGCATGGAGGCTTCCCCGGTGGCGCTAGGAGACTTGGGTTTAATCCCTAGGTCTGGAAGATCCCCTGGAGGAGGAAACGGCAACCCACTCCAGGATTCTTGCCTAGATAATCCCATGGACAGAGGAGCCTGGGGGGGCGACAGTCCATGGCGTCACAAAGAGTCAGACACGACTGAGTGACTAACACACTTACTTCTATATTAAGAATTGTATTGGTCTGTGACAAGTGAATTTCACATGTGCACACACACACACGCACACACACACACACACACACAATTATCTCAGTAATTGGTGTGTTGTTCAGTTGACCAGGGCATGAGTCATGTTATTCTCTTACCTGGAAAACCACAATAACATCTGATCCTGTTAAAATCCTTCAGTCTCCAGTCTTCCAAAGCACACACAGTCAGAGATATCTACAAGTCCCTCTCCTTTAGCTTTCCCTCTAATGGGCTCCACGATACTCTTTAAGGGCACTATGGTCCAAGCTGTGATAAACCACTCAAAGAGTGTGAAAGTGTTAGTTGCTTAGTCGTATTTGACCCTTTTTAACCCCATGGACTAGAGTCCACCAGACTCCTCTGTCTGTGGAATTCTCAAGNTCAGAGATATCTACAAGTCCCTCTCCTTTAGCTTTCCCTCTAATGGGCTCCACGATACTCTTTAAGGGCACTATGGTCCAAGCTGTGATAAACCACTCAAAGAGTGTGAAAGTGTTAGTTGCTTAGTCGTATTTGACCCTTTTTAACCCCATGGACTAGAGTCCACCAGACTCCTCTGTCTGTGGAATTCTCAAGCAAGAATAGTGGCGTGAGATGCCATTCCCTTCTCCAGGGGATCTTTCCAACCCAGGAATCGAACCTGGGTGTCCTATAGTGCATACAAATTATTTATCCTCTGGGCCATCAGGAAAGCTTATTACTCCTATTACTGAGATCAAACAACAGAATATTTAACAGCTTTAATCTCCTAGAGGGGTTGAATTCATCTTCAAGAAATATTCTGGAAAAGACAAAGCTAAGTGAGAAAAAATAATCAGCTGACCTCTTGCACTCACGTGGGTAAATCCCAGAGACTGTGGGGGATATATACCTTGATATTCTTGCTTCTGAATCAGTTCTAGCAACTGACTCTCCTGAACTGTCACAGGAGAAAACAAAGCATCCTCTTTCTGGTAAGTGTCCGTGAATCACTGAAAGAAACACGTAACTGATGTACACTGTGCACATCACCTCTTCTAACCACAGGACACTACGCAGCCCCTTGTCAGCCACCCACAGGCTCATGTTACGTCTTCTGACCAGAGCATAGTGACTTAGCCTGTTCACCTGACAAACACCTCATGCCTTGTTAAGTTTCAGCTGAATCATGATTTCCTTGAATTAAAGCTTTTCGCAACCTCCTCCTTAGCTAAGTGGAAATGCTCACATGTTGGCCTACCACAATTAATTTCAGGAATATGTTTGACGATCTTCCCTCCTAGGCTAAAAGTATATAAAGATCAAGGGATATTGTCTAATATAAGACAGATCAGTTCAGTTCAGTTCAGTCGCTCAGTCGTGTCCAACTCTTTGTGACCTCATGAATCACAGCACCCCAGGCCTCCCTGCCCATCACCAACTCCAGAAGTTCACTCAGACTCACGTCCATTGAGTCACTGATGCCATCCAGCCATGTCATCCTCTGTTGTCCCCTTCTTCTCCTGCCCCCAATCCCTCCCAGAATCAGAGTCTTTTCCAATGAGT
>SJYA01012555.1:0-11709 GCA_006410615.1 Neotragus moschatus
GGCTGCCGTCTATGGGGTCGCACAGAGTCGGACATGACTGAAGCAACTTAGCAGCAGCAGCAGCAGCTGGTGGTCCACTGGGCAGCTGGTGGTCCACTGGTTAAGAATCCGTGCTCCGACTGCCGGGGGCACAGGTTTGCTACCCGGTCAGGGAATTATGATTGCGAATGCTGCACAGTGTAGTCAAAAAATAAAGTTATATAAATACATAGCAATAGCAGTAACAGAAAACTAACACATTTTCTGAACCCTGAAGTTGACAATGAAAACACTGATAGCTTTGAAACTCAAAAGACATCACTTAACATTAACCATTTTCTTAACTTCTATGCTTTAGTTTTCTCATTCATAAAAAGAAAAAAATGTTAAAAGTGTTTATGAGAGGAGTGGTGGTACATAATAAACAGGATGAGACCCTGATGTTGGGAGATTGAAGGCAGGAGGAGGAGACAACAGAGGATGAGATGGCTGGATGGCATCGCCAACTCAATGGACATGAGTTTGGGTGAACTCCAGGAGTTGGTGATGGACAGGGAGGCCTGGATTGCTGTAGTTCATGGGGTCGCAGAGTTGGACAGGACTGAATGACTGAACAGAACTATATGCAAATACTAGCTCACGGTAAGAAGCACATAAACTTTCACCCTTACTGCATGAAGAAACAAAAACAAATCACTGTCGTAGAAGATGGTTAAACATAGACTAGAAAGCTCACCTTTAATAAAGAAAATGTCCAATTTCTTATGTATCTAATAACATGTTTCCAAATACATTAAACAAGAATTGACAAAACTGCCAAGACTTTGAGAATCTATGTTTAGAGGAGCATTATTTTAATTTTTGAAAATAATTTTTTTTTATTTTTGGCTGTGCTGGGTCTTTGTTGCTGTGAGGGCTCTTCCCTACTTGCAGCACACAGGCTTCTTACCGAAGTGGCTTCTCTTGTTGTGCAGCATAGCCCCAGGGTACTGGGGTTTCAGTAGTTGCGGCTCCCAGGATCTAGAGCTCAGTTGTTCCATGGCCTGTGGGATCACCCAGGTTCAGGGATTGAATCTGTATCTCCTACATTTGCAGGCCGATTCTTAACCAATGAACCACCAGGGAAGCCCCAGATATTTTATTATGAACTTGCTCAGTGAGAGAGAGTCTAAAACACTCTTAAGAAGCTTGACCATTCAAATACTGATGAGCCCACCCGACACCAAAGAAATGTACAGTATCTTGAATCACATGAGGAATTACAAAAAATTGGTCACATATTAACTTTATCATTCTGAGTTATAAAACCTTCCCTAGAACTGCCCAGCAGTCCAGTGGTTAAGACTCTGTGCTTCCACTGCAGAAGGCCTGGAGGGTTTTTTGGCTGCAGCATGTGGGATCTGAGGTCCCCAACCAGACCAGGGATGGAACACATGCCCCCTGAATTGGAAGTGCAGAGCCTTCCAGCTGAATCGTCGGGAATGTTCTGGGTCAGGAGTTCAATCCCTGATTGGGGAACTAAGATCCTGCAACAGGTGTGGCACAGCCAAAAACAAAATAAAAATAATAGCTTCTACTTAAAAAGCAAACAAACAAATAACAAAACTCCCTTGAAATGCTTCTTAACCAAATTAGGGCTTTGCTTTATGGAATAAATCCAGACATGCAGTCTACTGCAGCCATGAACATCCCCAAACATGCCGTTCAAATACAAAAGTGAGAAATTGTGTCTTTATATTTGAGGGTCGTGTTCCTGGGACCATGATCTTCATTTCAATGATCCTCAAGTTGCATGAGCTAACTCAGGGAATATCATCCTATTTCCAGATCGCAACAAAGGAAAGAGAGAACAGGGGACCTGGTTAATTCTCTCCTTTCCAACAGCCCTCCAGGAATCCAAACCACTTCCCTCCTTACTGGCAATAAGCTCCATTCACCATCAGATATGAGAAAATCTGAGAAAGGCATTTCTTTTGTTTTGCTGCATGGCATGTGGGATCTTAGTTCCCTGACCAGGAGTCAAACCCTTGCAGCGGAAGCGCAGTCTTAACCACGGGACCACCAGGAATGTCCTGAGAAATGCATTTAAGAACATTCCACCAGGGGGCGTGGGTTCCACTCCTGGTCAGGGAACTAAAACCTAACAGACAATGTTGAAAGAAATCCAACTGTGCTTACTCTGGGGGAAAAAAAAATCTATGTCCCTTTAGTAAAGATGAGAAGAATGTGGTCAGGCAGTGACAGACCTGGTCCCATCACAAGACCAAAATGAAAGTCAAGACAAGTATCTCCTATCAGTACCACAAAGACACATACTCTGACCATAATGCAGTCAAATCAATGGACAGAAATGGCATCACGGAGCACAGTAAACCCGAGTCTAAAGTCAATGTAGCTCAAACAGGGACTGACACGGGCGCAGTGATGCATCCATGAAATGTTAGGAAGCTCCTACAGCTCAAAACTCACGTGGCAGAGCTGAAAGGGTCCGTAGAGGGGTAGTCAGCATTCTTGTGGGGTTTTATTAGAAATGGTGGCAAATACCGAATTTTGGTTCCAACGGAAGGAGGAGACACGAATAATGCTAGCGATCGGAACATCTACCCCGTTTCTCTTCTATTAGGGGCTTCCCTGGCGGCTCAGTGGTAAAGAATCTGCCTCCAATGCAGGAGCCGCAGGTTCGATCCCTGGATTGGGAAGATCCCCTCGGGAGGGAAATGGCAACCTATTCCAGCAGTCTGGCCTGAATAATTCCATGGACAGAGGAGCCTGAAGGGCTACAGTCCACGGGGTCGCAAAGAGTCAGACACGACTGAGCTTAAGCCTCATTTGTGCCCTGCAAGTGAAAAGAGGGAAATCAAGGCTTTCTCAAATCTATTACTGATGAGAGGGTCTCTCTCCAGGGTTTGGTCTCATGTGTAAAGTGAGGAATGAGTATGTAAGGTTTCCCCTACATTCCTTAATCCCATGATGCCTCTGCAGTGTGAGTTTTATTTTTTTAGCCTTGCAACATGGCATGTGGGATCTTAGCTGCCTCCCCAGGGATCAAACCTCTGCAGTAGGAGGGTGGTGTCTTACCCACTGGACTGCCAGGGAAGTCCTGCAGTGTGTTTTTCCAGGAACTGTACCTTTGAGACAACAGAGGACTTTCCCATATTCCCTTTAAAAAATTAAAAGTGTGAAATCTTACATTTCCAAAAGACCTGAGAGTTCAGAGATGTCTCCATCTTTGTTCATTCACTGAGCTCCCTTCCATGTCATCCTTCTGCACTCAGTACTTTGGGAAAATAAATGAAGGCTTCTCCCCATTCCTTTCATCCGCAGACCCTCTTCAGATGGGTTTTAAGACTTGAATAATTAGTGTAGCTTTTCCCACATTCCTGACATTTATAGGGTTTCTCTCCAGTGTGAATCCTAATATGTCCCTTAAGACTTGAGGACTTACTGAAGGTTTTCCCACATTCCTGACATTTATAGGGTTTCTCTCCAGTGTGAATCCTAATATGTTCCTTAAGCTTTGAGGACCTGTTGAAACTTTTCCCACATTCTTGACATTTATAGGGTCTCTCTCCAGTGTGAATCCTAATATGTTCCTTAAGCTTTGAGGACCTGTTGAAACTTTTCCCACATTCCGGACATTCAAAGGTCTTCAGGTGGTGATTTCTCAAATGTTTTTTAAGGTGTAAGACATAGCTGAAGGTTTCCCCACAATTCTCACATGCGTAGGGCTTCTCTCCCAAGTGAATTTTCATGTGTTTCCTAAGGGACGACCGATACACAAAGGCCTTCCCACAGTCCCTGCACTTATAGTTTTTCCCTCCCACTGAAGTTCTCCTGTGCGAATCGGAACTCGGAACAGGGGCAAATGTCTTCCCACTTTGATTATTCTCATTATCTGTCTCTGCCTCATACGGTGGTGTCTGCCCGGCAGGAAGAGAGTTATTGAGGAAGGTGTTTTCACACTGGAGACAATGACGAGGTTTCTCTTTCATGGGCATCCCTCGTGTCCTATGGGAGACGTCTCCCTCTAAGGCTTTCCCACGTGGACTGTATTCAGGGATGCTCACGCCCATGTACATTTCAGCCTGCAAATGAAGCAGGTCATTCTGATGATCCAGCTGGGCCTTTGATTTCAGCTCAGTCTGAGTTCTCGCACGTGGAATCCATGGCATTTCCTGCCACTTGACACAGTCATTTTTGTGGTCATCTTTGTTGTTCGTATAGATTTTTCGATTACTGTGTAAGAGGAGAATTTGTTTCAAAATGTCTGAGTTACGCCTTAGGTTATGTTTCCTGGTGGAATCTCCCTGTGATGGCACGATCTTCTGGCCAGGGTTAGAGATGTCCCTCGTCTCGGGATATTCCCAGAATCCAACGGGAGAGGCATCTTTCTCGTGGGTGGCTGTGACTTGCTTCAGTGTTAGCCCTCTCTGCTTGCCCAGCTCCTCTGTCCTATGGGACACCCAGTCTTCTCTGAGATCGGAGAGTCGGGAACTGCTGCTCACCAGACGTGCTCTGTTGACTCCCTGAAATGTCCTTTTAGTAAGGCTGTTCTGCTGAGGGGCCGAGTCTTGGGTTTGATGGCGAGTCACCCAATCTGAAATGAAGCGGTGCAAAAGTCAGGTCTTTGTGGAAAGGAAAGGTGGGCTGCAGAAACCAGGCGAACGCCCATGGATCTCTTTTCAAATGTTCCCTCTGTAAGGAAAATGGGAGAAGCAAGAGGAGGCAGGCAGAGAGGCAGAGAGAGATACTGGAATTTGGGATGCATGAGGAGTTTGACTATGGTTAAGATCAGAGGGTCAATACACACAGCAAGATGCTAAGAAATGGTCCTGTGGTCCAGTGGCCAAGACTTGGCGCTCCCAACGCAGGGGGCCCGGGTTCGATCCCTGGTGAGGGAACTAGGTCCCACATGCTGCAGCTAGAGATCTCGCCTGCTGCAACTAAGACCCGGTGTGGCCAGATATGTAAACATGATTCTGTAAGACTGAAGGTACAATCATGAATGCCAAGCGGGAGAGAATTGTGAGGACCTATACCAAGATCACGGGTGTGAGGCTTTGTACCAAGGCCACGGACGCAGAGCCCAGCACAAAGGTTACCTCCGGAGCTGACTGAGTCCCATAGGAACCGCTGTCGTGAGCCCCACTCCCATCCTTCCTGGCCAGCTCCCTGACCCCATATTAAGTAAAAATGCCTACCTGGATACTTACTCTATTGTACCCTAACCAATCACCTAATGCCGCCCTTTCAGCAGGAGTTCCCTTTGTCTTGAGGCTATAAAAATTGGCCGCCGCTGCTGCTAAGTCGCTTCAGCCGTGTCCGACTCTGTGTGACCCCAGAGACGGCAGCCCATCAGGCTGGCCCGTCCCTGGGATTCTCCAGGAAAGAACACTGGAGTGGGTTGCCATTTTCTTCTCCAGTGCATGAAAGTGAAAAGTGAAAGTGAAGTCGCTCAGTCGTGTCCGACTCCTAGCGACCCCATGGACTGCAGCCTACCAGGCTGCTCCGTCCATGGGATCTACCAGGCAAGAGTACTAGAGTGGGGTGCCATTGCCTTCTCCGATAAAAATTGGCTACTAACTCACAAAAAGCATCAGCACTCTCTGGTCTGCCAGGGGGTCACCCGCTGTGCTCGCAGGACCTCATGGTCTCTGTTCTTATAAACTCATTCCCTTCTGAAATACTCCACGTCTGGAAATTCTTTTCCAATCCAACCTCCGACTGCCAGGACAAACTGGACAAAGTCTGTTATGGGTTGACTTTGTGATGCCCCCCATCACAAGGGTGGCACTCGCGTGAAAGAACCCCTCTGCCAATGCAGGAGACTTAAGAGACGAGGGTTCAGTCCCTGGGCTGGGGAAAATGCCCTGGAAAAGGAAATGGCAACCCACTCCAATATTCTTGCCTGGGAAATCCCATGGACAGAGGAGCCTGGCGGGCTACAGTCCATGGCGTCACAAAAAATTGGACATGACTTAGGGACTAAACAACCACCATCACAAATCCATGTTGAAACCCCAGTCCCGCAAGAGGATGCTACTTGCAGGTGGGAACCTCGTGAGGTAATTAGGTTTAGATGAGTTCATGAGGGTGGGATGGAACCCAAAGATGGGGTTACTGTTCTNCGTCGCAAAAAATTGGACATGACTTAGGGACTAAACAACCACCATCACAAATCCATGTTGAAACCCCAGTCCCGCAAGAGGATGCTACTTGCAGGTGGGAACCTCGTGAGGTAATTAGGTTTAGATGAGTTCATGAGGGTGGGATGGAACCCAAAGATGGGGTTACTGTTCTCAAAAGAAGAGGAGACACCAGGGCTCTCTCCTTCTTTGCCATATGAGAAGGCGGCCGTCTGCAAGCCAGGAAGAGGGCGCTCCCAGGAACTGAATCTGCTGCCATCTTGATCTTGGACTTCTCAGCCCCCAGCATGTGAGAAATAAACAACTGTTGTCTGGGCTACACGGTGCATGGTACTTTGTTTTTATCAGCCTGGACTAAGGCAGAGGGGGCACAGGTCTTCCTCTAGGCGGGTGGGAAGGAACATCTGATTAGATGGATGAAACCCACGACACTCTCTATATACCCAAAGAAGCTCATACGTTCATGAGCCTCAGCTTTCCTCTTACATGAAATGAATTTAAAAAAACAACAAAAAATGGAGATGAAATTTACACAGCGTAAAATCAGCCAAAGTGTACAGCTCGGCATCTGGCACGGTGTTTACAACCATCACCTCCATCTAGTTTCAAAACTTTCCCCCTGCCCAAGGAAGCCTCATACTTATTAAGAAATCACTCCTGGGACTTCCCTGGTGGTTCAGTGGTTAAGAATCCACCTTGCAAAGCAGGAGACACAGGTTCAGTTCCTGGTGTCCCCTTAGATCCTACATGCTGGGGAGCAACTAAGCCCAGGCACCACGACTACCGAAGCCAAAACAACACAGAGTCAGCGCTCTGCAACCAAAAACAGAAGATCGGGCATGATGCAATGGAGCTCTTGCATGCCGCAACTAAGACCTCTCGCAGGCAAATAAATAAATATTTAAAAAAAAAAAAAAAAAAAGGAAGGCAAAGGATAGACTTCCAGGGTCACGGGGGAAACTATGTCTGCCACCTGGGGGCAGTGGTTGAGTCTCTGGAGCACAGGAGGGGCCCGTCCGTCAGCAAGTGCAGAAGGGGCCTCCTTACCCACATAGGCCAGGTGACCGCAGGTCTCCAGGGTCACATCTCTGTAGAGCTGTCTCTGTGCGGTGTCCAGCAGGGCCCACTCCTCCTGGGTGAAGTTCACAGCCACGTCTTCCAATGTCAGCGAGTCCTGAACAACACACCCATTTTGGCTCAGTGGGGTATGGACTGTCATCACGGTGAATCCTGCCCCCTCCCCGTTGCTGTTATTCAGTCACCCAGTCGTGTCTGACCCTTTGCCACCCCATGGACAGCAGCACGCCAGCCTTCCCTGTCCATCACCATCTCCTGGAGTTTGCCCAGCTTCATGTCCATTGCACCGGTGATGCCATCCAGCCATCTCAACCTTTGATCCCCCCTTCTCCTTCTGCCCTCAATCTTTCCCAGCATCAAAAACTTTTCCAATGAGTCGGCTGTTCATATCAGGACTCCTTAGGGAGTTCAGTTCAGTTCAGTTGATCAATGGGGTCTGACCCTTTGTGACCTCATGGACTGCAGCACGCCAGGCCTCCCTGTCCATCACCAACTCCCAGAGTTTCGTCAAACTCATGTCCATTGAGTCGGTGATGCCATCCAACCATCTCATCCTCTGTCATCCCCTTCTCCTCCCACCTTCAATCTTTCCCAGAATCAGGGTCTTTTCAAATGAGTCAGTTCTTCACATCATGTGGCCAAAGTATTGGAGTTTCAGCTTCAGCATCAGTCCCTGCCCTAAGGTATATTAAAACCCAACCCCTCCACCACCCCACCCCCGGACTTGTGAAACTGACCAGATTTGGAAACAAGGAAGATGGAAACAAGTTAGGGTGAGGTCACAAAAGAGTAGGGAGCCTGCTAATCCACTGACTGGTTGTCTTCACAAGAAGCAGAAATCTGGATACAGACGCACAAGGGGAAGTCATCCGGCCATGGGGGATGTACAGACTGGAGTGATGTGTCCACAGGCCAAGGAAAGGCCATCGCAAGCTGTCTATAGATTTGGGTGGTGGTGGTGGTTTAGTTGCTCAGTCGTGTCTGACTCTTTTGTGACCCCACCGTAGCCCACAAGGCTCCTCTGTCCATGGGATTACCCAGGCAAGAATACTGGAGTGGGTTGCCATTTCCTCCTTCAGGGGATCTTCTCGACACAGGGATCGAACCCATGTCTCCTGCATTGGCAGGTGGGTTCTTTGCCACTGAGCCACCTGGGAAGGCCATCTATAAATTTGCCCCCTCTAATTTGAGGCACATGAGGCCCAATTTACCAAAATTTTATAAGCAGACATCCCTTGATCTGGCATTTGCATTCATGAGATTATACTCCAAAAATACCCTGGCGAAAACCCCAAATGGTATATGCACATAATTATTTAAATGGAAGGTTATATATAACAGTAAAAGAATGGAATATTACTTAGCCATAAAAAGGAATGAAAAGTTGCCATTTGCAACAACATGGATGAACCTGGAGGGTATTATGCTAAGTGAAATTAGTCAGTCAGAGAAAAACATATACCATTTATCACTTATATGTGAAATCTAAAAACAAAAATCAGGCCTTCCCTGGTAGCTGAACTACGGACGGAGGTTTGTAACACTGTATAGGAGGCTGGGATCAAAAGCACCCCCAAGAAAAAGAAATGCAAAAAGGCAAAATGATTGTCCGAGGAGGCCTTACAAATAGCTGAGCAAAGAAGAGAAGCAAAAGGCAAAGGAGAAAAGGAAAGATATATCAATCTGAATGCAGAGTTCCAGAGAATAGCAAGGAGAGATAAGAAAGCCTCCCTCAGTGATCAATGCAAAGAAATAGAGGAAAACAATAGAATGGGAAAGACTAGAGGTCTCTTCAAGAAAATTAGAGACACCAAGGGAACATTTCATGCAAAGATGGGTACAACAAAGGACAGAAATGGTACAACCTAACAGAGATATTAAGAAGAGGTGGCAAGAATACACAGAAGAACTGTACAAAAAATATCTTAATGACCCAGATAATCATGATGGCGTGATTACTCATCTAGAGCCAGACATCCTGGAATGTGAAGTCAAGTGGGCCTGAGGAAGCATCACTATAAACAAAGCTAGTGGAGGTGACGGAATTCCAGTTGAGCTATTTCAAATCCTAAAAGATGATGCTGTGAAAGTGCTGCACTCAATGTCAGCAAATTTGGATAACCCAGCAGTGGTCACAGGACTGGAAAAAGTCAGTTTTCATTCCAATCCCAAAGAAACGCAATGCCAAAGAATGTTTAAATTACCACACCATTGTACTCGTCTCACACGCTAGCAAAGTAATGCTGAAAATTCTCCAAGCAAGGCTTCAACAGTACAGTGTACTGAAAACTTCCAGATGTTCAGGGTAGATTTAGAAAAGGCAGAGAAACCAGAGATCAAATTTCCAACATCCATTGGATCATCACAAAAGCAAGAGAGTTCGAGAAAAACATCTACTTCTGAATCACTGAATCTGAATCCTCAAAGCCTCTGGCTGTGAGGATCACAACAAACTGGAAAATTCTTCAAGCGATGGGACTACCAGACCACCTGACCTGCCTCCTGAGAAATCTGTATACAGGTCAAGAAGTTAGAACCAGACATGGAACAAGAACAATGGATTGGTTCCAAATTAGGAAAGGAGTAGGTCAAAGCTGTATATTTTCACCCTGGTTATTTAACGTATATGCAGAGTACATCATGAGAAATGCCAGACTGGATGAAGCACAAGCTGGAATCAAGATTGCTGGGAGAAATATCAATAACCTCAGATATGCAGATGAAACCACACTTATGGCAGAAAGCAAAGAACTAAAGAACCTCTTGATGAAAGTGAAAGAGCAGAGTGAAAAAGTTGGCATAAAGCTTAACATTCAGAAAACAAAGATCACGGCATCCGGTCCCATCACTTCATGGCAAATAGATGGGGAAACAGTGGAAACAGTGACAGACTTTTATTTTTTGGGCTCCCAAATCACTGCAGATGGTAATTGCCGCCATGAAATTAAAAGACACTTGCTCCTTGGAAGAAAAGTTATGACCAACTTAGACAGCATATTAAAAAGCAGAGACGTTATTTTGCCAACAAAGGTCCGTATAGTGAAGGCTATGGTTTTTTCCAGTAGTCATGTATGGATGTGAGAGCTGGACTGTGAAGAAGGCTCTGCACCGAAGAATTGATGCTTCTGAACTGTGGTGTTGAAGAAGACTCGAGAGTCCCTTGGACAGCAAGGAGATCAAACCAGTCCATCCTAAAGGAAATNGTTATTTTGCCAACAAAGGTCCGTATAGTGAAGGCTATGGTTTTTTCCAGTAGTCATGTATGGATGTGAGAGCTGGACTGTGAAGAAGGCTCTGCACCGAAGAATTGATGCTTCTGAACTGTGGTGTTGAAGAAGACTCGAGAGTCCCTTGGACAGCAAGGAGATCAAACCAGTCCATCCTAAAGGAAATCAGTCTTGAATATTCAGTGGGAAGGACTGATGCTGAGGATGAAACTCCAATACTTTGGCCACCTGATGCAAAGAACTGACTCATCTGAAAAGACCCTGATGCAGGGAAAGATTGAAGGAGGGAGAAGGGAAAGACAGAGAACGAGATGGTTGGATGGCATCACCAACTCAATGGACGAGTTTGAGTAAACTCCGGGAACTGGTGATGGACACAGAGGCCTTGCGTGCTGCAGTCCATGGGGTCAGTGGGGTCACATAGAGTGGGACAGAACTAAGCCACTGAACTGAACTGAACTGAAGGATGGTCACAGGACCCACGCAAAGAGAATGTGCCAATCGGACCCAGCTCAAACCCTGAAGCCCTGTTTCCAGCAGTGAACCCATCGCGCATCTTCTCAGTCTGACTGTCCCTAGAATTTTGCGGCTCACCCTCAGCACAACAGACAACACACCCCAACCCCCTCCGACACATTTGTGGATTCAAATAGCACGGAGCGCGCAAACGCAGTCGGCGCCCTGGGACCCACAGAGGCGTCCTGCAAAGGCTGCAGCCGAGGGATGGGAGATCCCTTCTCTCTGGGGCAACGTGAAGGGCGCACTTAGGGGTCCTCGTGGCTTCCCTTTCCTCCCAAGCTGGAAAGAATCCGACCTTTTGCAGGCAGCTGCTCCCAACTCCTCGGAAGGCCACCCGGCCCCGCCCTGGGCGTGGATCCTTGTCGCAACCCGGGAGAATTACCATTTCCCCAGGCAATCGGCTCCTAGATGGGTCTAGACTGCTGGTGCAAGCGCTCATTCCAGTCCCAGAGGTGTGCAGGGTGGCAGGCGGGAAGAATGGAACTGTGAAAAAAAAAGAATGCTGACATTAATAAATAAAAATAACGAGCCCTCCTTCCTCTACAGGAAGGATCAAGACCAAGTTCTTATCCTGCCCAGGCATTTCGTACTGGCTTCCTGATCCCCACGCCTCACCGTGGACGGTGTGGCGGGGAAGGAGGCAGAGGCAAGCCGGGAGGGAATCCCCAGACCTGCACCCACAACGGCTCCGGGGGAATCCTCCCAGGAACTGACTCCACCCTCAGCAGATTTGCATTTCCCTCCAGACCCTGGAGGCAGCG
>SJYA01012557.1:0-15032 GCA_006410615.1 Neotragus moschatus
AAGGGACTCTCAAGAGTCTTCTCCAACACCACAGTTCAAACTT
The DNA here is from genome assembly GCA_006410615.1 of Neotragus moschatus. Lineage (NCBI taxonomy): Eukaryota > Metazoa > Chordata > Mammalia > Artiodactyla > Bovidae > Neotragus > Neotragus moschatus. The sequence continues at coordinate 44 of SJYA01012557.1, forward strand.
CCCAGCTTTCAAGGCAATTGCTCAGCTGTACTCTGTTTCCCACAGCTAACTGACACCATCAAGCTCTGTCCATTAAAACTCTGGAGCAGATGTTATTGGCTTAGCTTGGTGTATGGGCGGGCCCCTTCAAGGCTAGTGCTGGTGGGAGGGACGTGTTTTGAACTATGGAGAGTCATTCAGGAGCTGTGAGAAGGTCAAGTTCTCTTGAATACGATACTAAAATACAGTAATATTTAATATTTGGTTCATGATTAAGATACCTGTCCTTGTGGGTATTTTTGACGTCTCTGAAATTGGCATGTGTCTTTCGTTCACTATACCTAGGCAGCAGTTACAGTGTATTTGTCAGTACCGGGCGGTGGTATTATTTGCTCAGTCGTGTCCAACTTTTTGCAGTCCCGTGGACTGTAGCCCACCAGGCTCCTCTGTCCTTGGAATTCTCTAGGCAAGAATACTGGAGTGGGTTGCCATTCCCTTCTCCATGGGATCTTCCCAACCCAGGGATGGAACCCAGGTCTCCCACATTGCAGGCAGACTGTTTACCATCTGAGCCATCAGGGAAGCCTCTTGTCAGTACCTACAGGTGCATAAACGGCAAACATGCCAGCCTCAAAATGGGCATCGAGAGTTTCAGCTACTTGGAGAAAAGTCTTGAAAACACAGTAAAACATTATTCACAATTGACTTTAAGTTCCTAAGAACCAAAAGGTGGTGGGGTGGTGGTGAATCCGATGTCTCAGGGAATTATTCCCAGAGCAGAAGTTTCGAGAGCAGGCTCTAGATGTTCAGAGAGTCAGCTGCAGGGCTGGTACTAATAATTTCTAACTTTTACGGAGTCTTCCTTAAAACGCTGCATCACCAGTGATCCCAAAGGCTCAGTGTCGTTAGGCTGGAAGTTGGACACCTTCAACCAAAATGCATTTTAAAGTGGACAGTGTTTTGTGGTGAAGTGCAGAAATTGACTCTCAGAAGAGTGATTTCCAAGACACAGATTCCATATGTGAAGACATTTTAAGAACATTTTAACCAATCACTTGTTTTCTGTTATGTCTATCCACGTATCACTATATGACAGTCTGTCTAATTAGGATTAAAAGAGGTGTTTTTGTAAGTGGAAAAGAATTTCAGTGATACAGCACTGAGTCAGAGTTCAGCTGACAACTTTAAAATTGTTACATAAGCTAATGGTGCATCTTATAGTTGACAGTGTCTCAAAGTCCATGAAATATATATAGCAGCAGCTTCCCCTGGTGGCTCAGACAGTAAAGAATCTGCCTGCAATGCAGGAGACCCAGGTTCCATCCCTGGGTTGGGACGATCCTCTGGAGAAGGAAATGATTACCCACTCTAGTGTTCTTGCGTGGAGAGTTTCACAGCCAGAGGAGCCTGGTGGGCTACAGTCCACGGAGGTGCAAAGAGTTGGACGCGACTGAAGTGACTCCATGTGCGTTGCAGGTATCAACAGTAGAGGCTGCAGAATTTGGAAGAGCAGACACTTCGGGCTGAGGTCTGGTTTGGTGGGGAGGAATGATGGGCACTTGTCTAGACTTGCACAGTAAGCATGTCTCTCTATAAATTGTTTGTGATGGGTCTGTAGATAGAGCAACATTCCTTTTAAGAATTAACTCATACTTGACATAAGAATGCCGAGACTTCAGCCATTCATGTGTCAGAGGAAGAATACGAGGCATGTTGGGCGTGGTTATGAGAAGAGAGGGGCAGAGACAGGCCCATGGAGCTGGGCACCAGGGAGGACTCCCATCTGGAGAGGAACCCAGGAACTTGACCCCGTAGGACCCGGTAGGTCCTCGCAGGGAGCTTGAATGCTGTGTTTTTAATTTATTTATTTGGCTGCACCGGCTCTCAGTCTCAGCACGGGGGCTCTGCTGTCTTCACGGTGGCACGCAGGATCTTTTATTCATGGTATGTAGGATCTAGTTCCCCGAACAGGGATCGAACTCAGGGCCCCCTGCACTGGGAGCCTGAAGCCTTAGCCACTGGACCACCAGGGAAGTCCCTTGAACGTTGCTTTGTGTACAGTGGGATGTCACTGGGGGAGTCTGGGCAGAGGAGCCATTGACGTTTTTTTAAAAGATTATCTTACTAGAAAAACAGTCTCTCATGTGGAGTAAGGAAAGAAAGCAGAGAGACAGGAGGTTGATAAGAGTCGGGAACTAAAGACAAGGGGAGGGTTAAAGAAGAGATGAAGAAATACAGTTAAATCCTAGTAAATAGGTCACCATATTGCCTCCATCAGAACCCGTGCACACAGCCAGGCAGGGCAATTGGCCCCAGCCTTGGCTGTTATTCTCCAGGCAGGGAGACTCGGTGGTCATCACTCTGTGAGACAAGAGCCGCTGCTCCCTAAGTTCCCCTGTTGTTCGTGGTCAGATAAGAGGGTGTTTCCAGGCTGGCCTTCCGGTGTTGGAAGCCTGTGGGCCATGGTGACCAGCACAGCCCGAACCCCCAGCACCCCTGTGGCCTGACATCTGGGCTCACACATTTTCCTTGTTGGCTTCCAGTTCTCCTGGCACCGGAATCTGAGCAGTCACTCTTCCCCAGCCTTCCCCAAGGCACTCGCCATTCCACCACTTGGTGTTTGTTTGTCTTTTATGATGACTCAGATTTGCTTTATGAGATACATCCTTTTTGCTGTTTCCAAGTAGTACCTCAAAGAGTTTGGCCAGGTTGGGGGAGAGGCTGGTTGATTTCTCTTTACCAGTTGTCAAAAGTTATGCCCTTGAGGGTTGACATGTGGAGGAAGCTTGTCGTTCGGTTGGAGACGCGAAGCTTCCAACTAAGATGCTTTTCTTATGCATCATAATTTTGCTTCCTCTGAATTGTTATCCTAAAGATAAGTTGCAATTAATTCCAAAGCCAGGTTTAACCAGGAAACATACTGTACCATAAGATAGCAAGTAATCTTTAAAATATTAGTCATGAACTTTATAGTAAGAAACCAAAACAAGACAAAATTGCTTTGGAAGCTGCCTTAACTACACTGCAGGCAAACCACGGCAAAGTTCAGTTAATGAAGTTTTTATATTCGTGTCCTCAACCACAAACAGGAATGGAATGCAATTTGCAGCTAACAAACCGTTCCATCGCTTTGAAAACTCGCTGGGTCACTGAAACAATTATTCCGTTTCTCGCCCAGCTCGTTAATGATGACATTCCATTAATCAGCCCTATCTAAAATACTTTCAGAACAAATAAACCATCTGGATTTCAGGAAGGTCATTAGAAAGCACACATGAAATAATTGTTTCCTAATTCCCTCCTGTATGATTCTGGCCTGTTTCCATGAGGCTCTGAAGTTCCTCTTTGGTGTGGTGTGTTCTGCAAACTTAAGAAACGTGCTTGATTCCAAATGTATCCAGAACGCTCATGCTTTGCGTGTGTGTCCGTGAGGGATTCTGATTAAGGACCGAATTCTTTGTTGTTTTCCCTTTTCTTTCCCCTTGCATTAATTACATTCCGAATAAAAATGTTAGCATTTTCTTAGTATTTGTCATGCATCAGTGAATGCACATCAGAATAAAATTGCCAGAATTTTCCTTTATGTGTTAAACAGTAGCCAATAATTTATAGACAGTGTCATGAAAAGTTTTTTTTTTTACTATCAGTAAAACATGCATATAATTTTTTATTCCTGTTTGCGTCTTTACGTTGATAACCTTTCAGTTAGCCTTTGACTCTGACTGTCCAGCAGTGCCCAGGAAGGAGCTATCAGTGTTAATAAATATGGAAATCACGTGTCAGTCACCACCCACCGTGGTCAGTTTCTCAAAGAGTCTGTTTTATTGAGGATACAGGATAGTCTGGGATCCACAGAAGCACTGACTCCCACCTTTGGTTGTTTGGAATAACCATGACCTAGAAGCTTCCTTCTGCTGGTTCCCGGAGCCAGCGTGACTGAGCAGAAACACTGGTGTTTAGAGAAGACAGGGAAATGGGAATGGGGACCTCGTGACGGGACCCAGCAGCCAGTGTCCATATCTAGCTGCATCTGATGAAAAAGTGATTTCACCTATTGGCCTTTCGTATACATTATGTGACTTTGTTGTTCATTATTTATACTGTTAAGAACCTAATTTTGTGCCTGCCCTGTGCTGTTTTACGTAAGTTAACAATTCTTGCCTTTGTAATAATAGAGGCAAGCTTCAGACTGCCTTTTCACAAAAGAGAAAATTGAAGTTTGGAGAGGAGAGCAAGTCAGTAACTCACAAGGTCACATAGATAACCTGTGGATGGGCTGAAATTCTAAGTCTGGTCTGACTCCAAAGCCCAAATGCTTAATCTGTGCTATACTGTCTTCCTTAGTCCAGAGAAATACAAACTGCCAGAACACACAGCTTGTAGGTTCGTCTGAAAAATAAGGAGATAGGGAAAGATGTAAAGGGCTTTGATTAGGTATGTATTTACTGCTGATGGCATAGGAAATGCTGGCTGTGTGCGTTGTGAGATTGTTGAGAAATGCTTTCAGTTCCACTGGGTTAGCGGCAGATCCTGACGTACAAAGTGTGGGTAACTGGGCTCGTGGATGGTAAAGGGGCTAGGTCTGAGCACAGAGTTGGAGCAGGACCCCAGAGGCAGCAGCCTGGCCTTGCCAAGGTTCTCCTTGACTGATGATGGGAGATGAGGCTGGAAAAGGAGAATGAAATTGGAATGTAAGGATTGTCAGAAGCCAGGGAGAGGGTTATGGATTCACCAGGGGAGGGCGTGAGCCAGAAAGGATCACTGGGAGATTAGAGCATAGGCTTGGCATGGGAAGGGTGGCAGCACTGCCATGGCTACAGTGAGACTAAAGACCTGGGAAGCTGGAGTTGGGAACATCAGCTCAGAGCTCCTCTGCCATTATCTGGATGAAGGTGGATGTGACTCACATGCAAGCGACCGGAGCTGTAGAAATGGAGACGGGGTGAGTGGGAGCCCAGTGTCCTTATGAAAACCTATAGGAGCTTGATGTCTGGGGAAGGGGAATGAACAGGACAGTGAAAGCCAAGACGGTTTAGAGAAGTGAGGTGGGGGATTTCAGAGACAGTGTGGGTTTTGGAAAGAAGATGGCATGTTTGACTTTTTCAGACATTCATGAGAGATCTTGTGAAGTTTTCCCAGAGTCTTTGGAAACTGACTCAAGCTGGAGGGAGAGGTTGGGTGGATATCAGGGTCGTAAGTTATGTTGAAGGTCATGAGGAAGGCTGAGTGTGGAGCTGAAAGAAAAGCACAAAGCGGCCGGACAGACCTTGAGTTATAGAAACCTTGGCTAAAGAGGTTTGAAGGAGAGGAAGACCCAGTACAGGAGTTTTATTGTTGTTCAGTCGCTTAGTCGTGTCCGACTCGTTCCGACCTCATGGACTGTAGCCCTCCAGGCTCCTCTGTCTGTGGGATTTCCCAGGCAAGCATACTGGAGTGGGTAGCCATTTCCTTCTCCAGGGGATCTTCCCCACCGAGGGGTCGAATCGTCTCCTCGAATGGCAGGAGGCTTCTTCACCATTGAGCCACCTTGAAGCCACAGAAGAGAGACTGGAGTCTTTTTCTGGGGAAAGTAACAGTCACTTTATAGGAAGGAAGGATTTGGGTTGACCATTTCCCGCTTCCTCATCCCGTGAGTGATCACTGAGATTTCAGCTCGTGCTGGCCACTTTCACCTGCCTCTTCAGGATGGGCTTTGAGCTCCTGCTCTCTGCACGGAAAGCTGGTCTGTGTGGACTGTGTCAGCAGGGCCCCTGCGTCCGCTGGCTTCCAGGTGGGGGTGACCAGCAGGGACCCCCAGGTGCAGATTCGAGGGAGGAAGAAGAGCCCCAGGCTGGGGCGAGTGTTTATCCGGCTTCCGCCTGCACAGTTGCCTCTGGTTGGCTCCGCCCTGGGCTGCAGGCCTCTGCTCCGCTTCACCTGATCTGCTCCACGGTTTCTCCCTCGGGGCTCAGTCACTCTCCCCCCTTTCGACCTTTCAGGGAATGAGGGGGTGTGTTAGTTTCCAGGGGCCGCCATAACAAATCATCACATGCTAACTGGTTTAAAGCAATAGACATCTATTCTCTTCAGTTCAGAAGTCTGAAATCAGGGTTGGTTCCTCCTGCAGGTCCTGAAGGAGAATATCCCACGCTTTCTCGTAGATTCTAACAGTCCTTGGTACTCCCTGCTTTAAAAGCACATCACTCCAATTTCTGCTTCCATCTTAAATGCTTGTCTTCTCTGTGTCTTTCCGTGAACCTTTCTGCTTTTCTCTCTCTTACATGGATGGTCCTATTGGACTGAGGTCCTGACCTAGTCTAGTGTGAACTCATTTTGGTCCTTTGCAGATTCTCAAATGACATCACATGCTAGACAGACACGAGTTTTCAGGGCAGGGGAGATGGTACCTAGTCCACCGCAGGCAGCAGCAGCTCCTCTGTGGTCAAGGTCAGGCGAGCAAAACGCGCTGGCCGAGGGCCCCTTGCACCCTGCCCACACATTTGTCCTTTAGCTCCTTTGTAAACAATCCCTCCTTCAGTTCAGTCGCTCAGTCGTGTCCAACTCTGCAACCACATGAATTGCCGCACGCCACGGCCTCCCTGTCCATCACCAACTCCCGGAGTTCACTCAGACTCACGCCCATCGAGTCGGTGATGCCATCCAGCCATCTCATCCTCTGTCGTCCCCTTCTCCTCCTGACCCCAATCCCTCCCAGCATCAGGGTCTTTTCCAATGAGTCAACTCTTCGCATGAGGTGGCCAAAGTACTGGAGTTTCAGCTTTAGCATCATTCCTTCCAAAGAACACCCAGGGCTGATCTCCTTCAGAATGGACTGGTTGGATCTCCTTACAGTCCAAGGGACTCTCAAGAGTCTTCTCCAACACCACAGTTCAAAAGCATCAATTCTTCAGCACTCAGCCTTCTTTACAGTCCAACTCTCACATCCATACATGACCACTGGAAAAACCATAGCCCTGACTAGACGGACCTTTGTTGGCAAAGTAACATCTCTGCTTGGATTACCCTAATTTCAGTGTGACTTCTGTTTCTAGTTGGGACTCAGTGACTGTCTCCTTTGTAAATTTCTTACCTCTTGTAAAAACCTGTATCAGAACTAACTCCTCAGAGCTCCCCATTTGGGCTCAACTACCAGGAAATTAGCCCTAAAACATAGCGTTCAACCACAGGCACTCTCTTGAGCCCACATGCTGCTGCATCTATCTTTTGTCTTGAACGATTGCTATTTTGTTCTCATTTTAACATGTCTTTATAAATTATTTGACAAGATAAATTGTGTAATTTCGGAAGAAGAATGCTGGTTCTCTCAGTCTCTTTCCCGTGCCAAATTGCTTACAATTTAAAGCTCATCCTTGGAGGAATCAAATTTGAGCATCTATTTTTCACATTTTTGGAGATATATATTTGTCTCATCTAAAGCATTGTGTCAGGACGTATGTATAGCTATGGCTGATTCATGTTGAAGTACAGCAGAAACCAACACAATATTGTACAGCAATTATCTTTCAATTAAAAATAAATATTTTTTTTAAAAGACACAGCCTTTTAGGAGAAGAAGAATAAAGCATTTGTGTTTTGAACGCACACTGGTGGATCATAGTTTATTGAACATCGAAAGGAACGTTGAGTAGATTTTCCTGTGTGTGTCATTCTGAGTTCGTGTGTAACAGTGAGAAGCCAGCTTTATCCTGGTGAGCGTTTCGAAGCATAGTTAGCATGGCCTACAGCATGGGTCCCGGTGACGGTAACTCCTGCCCTGCTGTAGGGCCACCTCTTGGTTGCATGTTTAGTTTAGAGGTGTCATCGTGCACTCCTTTGGAAGATGTAGAGGACCGTAACATCCAAATCACTGTTTTCAACTCTTAACCGTTTGACCGTGGCCCAAAGTTCTGTCCTTCTGCATTTCACCTTCCACGCCTCTAGGGTGCTTTCAACTACGATTAAGATAGCTGGCATTTTTCATAAACGTTTAGACCCGGAAGGACGCGTCGAAGCCATGTAACCCACTTAGCTTAGCTCCCTCATTTTGTGATGAGAAGCTGAAGGCCCAGGGAGGGGGAGTTGGCCACCTGGAGCCCTGTGATGCCTTCCTGGTACAGTAGGGATGGCGCGCCCATGGCAGAGTCCACGCCAGCATGATTTGCTCCACGTGACCTTGAACAGGGTCGCAGCAGCACAGTGAGCACGTGCTGTGGAAGTTTGACTGGGGGCAGGGGGTGTCACTTCCCCTCACCTGCCCTGAAAAGCCAGCGCCGCGTCAAAGAAGTGGAAATGGAGATAAATCTTGACGTGTGGACAGAGGTTAGCCAAGACCCAGCTCGCACGGGGAAGGCAGGAAGACAGTGTCCATTCTCGCAAGTTACCATGTGAGTATATTTGCCACGGAGCCTGCCTGGCCCTGAAACACAAGATGTGAAATGCAGCTGTCTAAGACATCTAAAGCACACCCAGTGTAGTATGCTGGTCAATTTAATTCAGGCACCGGCTCTTTATTTAAACCAGGAGTTAAACCAGAATCCTCAAGTCAAAAAAAGTGTACTTGGGCTAGGAAAGGGAAAAGTTAGACCTTCTAGAATCAGATACCACCGGTAATAGTGAACCTTTAGTGATGAAAATACTTCTGAGTGGAAGAAAGCGAGACTGAAATGTCAAGGAAGCATGTTTTAAGCTAAGATTCAATGTTTTTAAAGCGACTTTCTTCTGGTTATTTCAGAGAAGAGTAAAAATCTGTAAAATTCAAGGAATTGTCAACAACGATTGTAGTGAGACCGCATGCATGTATAGTGAGTCATCAAAACTCAGTGATTTTTGCTAATTTTTTTCCAATCTTGAGATTCTGCTCATTCAATCAGTGAGTCAGCTGGCCAACATACATTAGCACTGCTTTCTGCCAGATCTGGGGAGAATCCCAAGAATGAACAAAATAAGCTTCCTTCTAGAAGCTCACGGTCTGGGTAGAAAGACAAGCGTGTAAGGAGGTGAGAGATGAAGGAGGAGACAGGATGTTTTAGGGAAGGGATCTTCTGAGATGGACGTTCGATGAGACTGGGTCATGGCGGGGAATGATCAAAAAGGTAAGGTGTGTGGCTGCTTGGGCTTTGCAAAGGACTGAACTGGACTTGTAGACGGTGGGAGCCAAGAGACAGTATTACATAGGTTCAGTTCAGTTCAGTCGCTCAGTCGAGTCCGACTCTTTGAGACCCCATGGACTGCAGCATGCCAGGCCTCCTTGTCCATCACCAAATCCTGGAGTTTACTCAGACTCGTGTCCATTGACTCGGTGATGCCATCCAACAATCTCATCCTCTATTTTCCCCTTCTCCTCCTGCCTTCAATCTTTCCCAGCATCAGGGCCTTTTCCAATGAGTCAGTTCTTTGTATCGGGTGGCCAAAGTATTGGAGATTCAGCATATTACTTAGGATAATAGGTGTATATTTCAATATTTGCACTTGATGGAATTAGGGGTAGATTGGAGGCAGNCCCCTTCTCCTCCTGCCTTCAATCTTTCCCAGCATCAGGGCCTTTTCCAATGAGTCAGTTCTTTGTATCGGGTGGCCAAAGTATTGGAGATTCAGCATATTACTTAGGATAATAGGTGTATATTTCAATATTTGCACTTGATGGAATTAGGGGTAGATTGGAGGCAGGAAGATGAATTTAAAAGGCTATAAAGATGATAAGGCTAAGAGATTTTAAGGTCTGAACTAAGGTAGTCTGGATCAAGTATAGGGAAAGAGAGGTGGGTCCCCAAAATATTTTTGAGTGTCTGTCCTGGGACTAGGAAGGTTGTATAACAGTAAGATTAGGAACTCTGGCTTTTGAGTTGGGCAGATCTGGGTACAGATTCCAGCCTGTCACTTATGGGTCACGTGACCCAGTAAACTGCTTAATCTCTCTGGACCCTTATATGGTAATGATAATGCCTCTTGGCGGTACAATAGTACAGAGTGTTCAGCTCACGGTATGTACTCCTACGATAGCTACTGTTGCTGTTGCTGCTCTTAAGGCCTAGATGCCCTGACGTCTGGTGGACTTATCGTTACCAAACACTTTCCCTGCAGCTGACACCAACGGTAAGTGAAGGGGACTTGATTTCTGTAGGGGTCATTCTCTTTGCTCACTCAGGGGTGTTAGCTGTACCCATGCCATGGCACAGCTGGCTGGGCCATCTGCCCACCACAGGCTGCTCCTTACAGGGAAGAGGCAGAGACCCATCCCCAAGGAGAGCACTTGTCTTGCTGACAGCAAAACAGAAGCCTGTCCTCCCTTACAAGAGGGTGGCTTTTTCTCTGCTTATATTTGCAGATCGCTGTTGGTTCTGTGTTCCTTTTGGAGCGGGTTTATTGTTCACTGGTGACATAGAACGTTATGCATCCTTTGATGGGTGAGACAGTGCGAGACTGGAAGGGATTCAGCAGCCCGTCTCCTCGCTAGTGAGTTATGATGTTTGATTTCAGCAACCTAGCAACAGGGTCACCGCCACAAAGCCTGGCGTCCCTGTGGCTCATTTCTGCAATGGAATTTATGGCCTCCTATCTTTTTTCCTTTTCTTTTTTTCCCAAGGAAATTGGATCCACAAAACCAAGGTCATGTAAGCTTGGGAATTCCAAGGGCCCAGAGTTGGGCTCAAGTTCACCAGGCAAGTGTTCAGAACTGCCCTCTGGCTCACCTTTGTTTAGATAAATAATTGAAAGTGTGCCATTTACACACACTCGGGCCTCAGAGGCACACAAAGGAATCTGGCTGAAGGTTCCTTAATTGAAAGCAGGAGATAACCAACAACACAGCCTGTTCCTCCCTTGGGATGTTAACATGGAGAGAACTTATTTTCTTTGGAATCTGTATTCTCCGGTTGCCCAAATCAGGATGACATATACATGACTCTCACCTCGCTAAAAAAAAAAAAGACAAGAATTGTCCCGTATCCTGCCCAGGGTTTGCTTGAATTTCCAGGTGAGGATGCAGTACAGTCGATGAGAGCCATTGACATGCAAGGCCTGGACTCAGTGTCAAGGGCCTTGCCCCAAGGAGCTCCTGTCTGGGTGGAAACAGAAGACATGTTCAGATTTCAAGGCCTTAGATCCCTGGTTCTCAATCCTGGCTGATGTTTCAAAATGCTGATTCCCTGACTCCAGCCCCAGAGATGTAATTATTTACAGATTGAGCCTGGGCTTAAGTATTTTTTCATCTTTTGTTTTGTTTTGTTTTTCAGAAACAGTTCTCTAGGGGATTCTAGCATGCAGCCAGGACTGAGAGCCACTTTGGGGTTGGTTTGGTTTGGTCTTTTTGGAAGTGGGAATGTGGGTTTTCAGAGGACCTGGAAATCCCTTCATGGTGGGTAGCAATTCAGAGAAGGCTTCTCAGAGGAGGAGGAGAAAGTTGAGCTGGCATGGGTAAGATGATCAGGGATCAAGCAGGGGAGGGCTTGTCAACTTCAGTTCAGCAAGGAAAGATTTCAGGGGTTTCCTGCATGCTCAACGGGTTTTCTAGCAACTTAGCTCTCTCACTTTCAACCCAGCTCTCACTCCATGTTGATAACCACCCACCATCCCAGCCTCTGTCTTCAAAGGATAAATTGACTCTGTCTACTTTTGTCCCTTATGGCAGAAAGTGAAGAATAACTAAAGAGCCTCTTGATGAAAGTGAAAGAGGAAAGTGAAAAAGTTGGCTTAAAACTCAATATTCAGAAAACTAAGAACATGGCATCTGGTCCCATCACTTCATGGCAAACAGATGGGGAAACAGTGAAAACAGTGACAGACTCTATTTTGGGGGGCTCCAAAATCACTGCAGATGGTGATTGCAGCCATGAAATTAAAAGACGCTCGATCCTTGGAAGAAAAGCTATGAGCAACCTAGACAGCATTTTAAAAAGCAGAGACATTACTTTGCCAACAAAGGTCCATCTAGTCAAAGCTATGGTTTTTCCAGTAGTCATGTATGGATGTGAGAGTTGGATTATAAAGAAAGCTGAGCACTGAAGAACTGATGCTTTTGAACTGTGGTGTTGAGAGTCCTTTGGACTGCAAGGAGATCAAACCAGTCTATCCTAAAGGAAATCAACCCTGAATATTCCTTTGGAAGGAACTCCAATAATTTGGCCACCTCATGCGAAGACTCATTGAAAAGACCCTGATGCTGGGAAAGATTGAAGGCGGGAGGAGAAGGGGACGACAGAGAATAAGATGGCTGGATGGCATCACTGACTCGATGGGCACGAGTCTGAGTGAACTCCGGGAGTTGGTGATGGACAGGGAGGTCTGGCATGCTGCGATTCATGGGGTCACAGAGAGTCGGACATGACTGAGCAACTGAACTGAACTTTTGTCCTGGTGCAGTAACCGTGGGTCCAAAGCTACCCCAGAGCTGGCAGGTGGGAGGAGAGTGCTGGCCCCAGGAAGGAGGGCAGCCCCAGCAGAGTCCCCGGCCTGGAGGCAGGCCAGTGTTCGGGCTGAGGGGCCCTGGCACTCCTGGGCTCAGAACTCAGCTTTGCTGATGGTGATGAGAGGACATCCATGTCTGGAATTTTTTTTTTTTTTTGTATCCAGATCTTTTTCATGAGCAGCTGTTCTGAGCCAGGCACTATGCCTCCTGCTTTGGGGACTGAAGCGCTGGCTCCAGCCCTTCTTCGCAGGATGACCTTGGGCAGGATTCTTGAGCCCTGGCAGTCGGTTTCTTCCTCTGCAGGGGGTGATCAGGGACTGTCTTGTGGCTTCTTCCTGAGGGTTTGATGAACGTCCACAGGAGGTGGCGGTTTCTCGGCCATGACTCACTCCAGGGGACGTCATAGCAGCACCCTTCCCTCCCCCTGCCTGGTCTCTGCTGTCTCGGGGAGGGGCCCCTGGCTGCAGTGGGGGTGCAGCTGGTGGAGGAGGCGGGCAGGACCGCGGCTTGTTGGCCTCTGCCGGAGGGCACCGGGGCCGGGCCACGTGTTAGCTCTGCTCTCGCTGTTTGTTTCTACTGCTGCTGCCTCCCAGGATTTATCAGACGGTGGGCCCAGGCAGAGCCCCCTTTTAGGATGGGATGGGGTCTCAGAAGGGTGTCGTCGGCAATCTGTGGATGGAGCCAGCTGTGGTCCCCGGTGTTCCACCTGCAGGAACGCTCCACCCAGACCTTGGCCCACTAGAGTCACGGCCTCTTTCCACAGAAGGAAGGCGACCAACCAGAGGGGAATCCCTGCCCCGGGACCTGCCTGACCTCCGGAAGGTCCCTGCCACTGTCAGAGCTGTCTTCTCTGCGACTGGAGGTACAGAAAGGTGGGAGGGAGTTGCAGTGGCCTCTCTCAGGGTGAGTCAGGAGGTCAGAACCTGGCCCTTTGGTGGGCTCCTGGGATCTGCGGGAAGGCATTGTGCTGGGGGTCTAGCTGGTTGGCACGGAGCCCAGCAGGATGATTGTGGAGGAAGGCGGCACCGAGTGGACATCGGTGGACCTGGGGGCAGGGTTTGGAGAGGACAGTGTTCCTCCATTCTCCAGGGAGCTTTCTCTGCTGGAAAGCTAGGCCCTACTTGTAGAACTGGGGCGCCTAGAACTGGATCCTAATTCTATAATTTCCACCTCCTGGTAGCCTTCTGCATGGCTGGCTGTAGTTCCCAGAGCATCAGGAGGATGCTGGACCAAGAGGGGAGTGCCCAAGGCAGCTGTGGTGGCTCCTCGGGAAGGCCTTGTGGTCTACCCCACACTTCCAGCACACATAAACACACTTCAGTCCCCAGAGAGATTGGCGAATCTCCCGAGTGTTGAAGCGATACCTCAGGTCCGGTGTGGAAAAGAGGTGCCTCCCTGGTATCATTTATTAAACATCAGAAAGCACTGCCCCTCCCCCCACCTTCTCTATTCACAGAAGCACCTCTCTCCGCCCAGTATTTGGGATTCTTCATCATAGTGCCTGACATTTCCCTGAAGAGTTAGTCCTCTGAGCTGAGTGCCATCCCTTTTTACAGTCACAGCCCTAAGGAACAGCATCTTCTCTGGGTGCCAAGTCCTCCTCATGGGCTCTTGCCTGCCTCTGCCCTAGGATCACATGAAAAGAATCCTCTGTCACTAGGCTTTCTGGCAGGGCATGGGCGGTATGAGAACAGAGCACTGAAGCTGCTGTGGCACATTTTCAAACCCACGTACACCCCTTAATCACGGAGCACTGCTGGCTCTTCATCTTAAATGCCATCCGTGGGACCGGGAAGAAAAACGGCACTCTCCAGCTTCTTCTGAGAGCCCCTTGGCCTGAGGTTACATCAGGAGAGCTGCTTAGAAAGCATTTCAAAGAGCTGGAGCCGGAGGGGTGGGGGGGGTCCTGTCAGTAATACGACAGCAATAAGCGGTCAGCTGCGTGAAACTTTGATGTATCTGCGTATTAGTCTTATCTCTTCTCTCTAATGGAGCCCACAGAAGGATTTCTTTTGGTGGAGGAAGGAGCCAGACCCAGGGAAAGGCGAACAGAAGACAGAGAGACTGGGGCATCGCCTGTGAATTACACACTCACGTGCCCAGAGACACTCGAACATCCCTGTTACTTAAAGAGAGCTCTCATTTGAAAAACACACTTTCTCACTCTTCTTTGCTCTGCCTGGCACAGCTACTTTCTCATTGTTTAAGCTGCCTCTCAACCTACAACTCCTTCTCAAGTTTACCAGTAAGTAACTCACGAATGCCCAGAACACCTGGAGGTTCTGCTGTTACCGACAGAATCCAGTTCCCATGTGCCATCAGGGCTCTGGCTACGGGTTAATGAACACATTGTCTGCCGCTGTCCAGGGTGACGTCTGTCCATGAAATAGAAATGTGTTCTTTTGATGAAACACACAGCAGTGCTGGAAACCTGGAATCAACCCCCAAATCAAAAGTCCCCTTTTTTCTCCTTTTTAAAAAAATACTATTTTCAGTTGGAGGATAGTTGCTTCACAATATTGCGTTGAGTTTCTGCCATACATCAGCAAGAATAAGCCGTAGGTATACATATGTCCCCTCCCTCTTGAACCTGCATGTGTGCGTGCTAAGTCACTTCAGTCATGTCCG
>SJYA01012558.1:0-21458 GCA_006410615.1 Neotragus moschatus
AAAAGTACAAATTTCCAAAATTGAACCAGGAAGAAATAACAAATCTTAACAGACCCATCACAAGCACGGAAATTGAAACGAATCAGAAATCTTCCAGCAAACAAAAGCCCAGGTCCAAACAGCTTCACAGCTGAATTCTACCAAAAATTTAGAGAAGAGCTGACACCTATCCTACTCTTCCAGAAAATTGCAAAGGAAGGTAAACTGCCAAACTCATTCTATGAGGCCACCATCACCCTCATACCAAAACCTGACAAAGGTGCCACAAAAAAAGAAAACTACAGGCCAATATCATTGATGAACATAGATGCAAAAATCATTAACAAAATTCTAGCAATTAAAATCCAACAACACATTAAAAAGATCATACACCATGACCAAAAGGGCTTTATTCCAGGGGTGCAAGGATTCTTCAATATCCGCAAATCAATCAATATAATACACCACATTAACAAATTGAAAAATAAAAGCCATATGATCATCTCAATAGATGCAGAGAAAGCCTTTGATAAAATTCAACATCCATTTATGATAAAAACTCTCCAGAAAGCAGGAATAGAAGGAACATACCTCAACATAAGAAAAGCCATATATGACAAACCCACAACAAACATTATCCTCAATGGTGAAAAATTTAAAGCATTTCCCCTAAGGTCAGGAACAAGACAAGTGTGCCCACTTTCACCACTATTATTCAATATAGTTTTGGAAGTTTTGGCCACAGCAATAAGAGCAGGAAAAGAAATAAAAGGAATCCATATTGGAAAAGAAGAAATAAACTCTCACTATTTGCAGATGACATGATCCTCTACATAGAAAACCCTAAAGACTCCACCAGAAAATTATTAGAGCTAATCAATGAATATAGTAAAGTTGCAGGATATAAAATCAACACACAGAAATCGCTTACAATGCTATACATTACTAATGAGAAAATAGAAAGAGAAATTAAGGAAACAATTCCATTCACCACTGCAACAAAAAGAATAAAATACTTAGGAATATACCTACCTAAAGAAACTAAAGACCTAAAGACTTTTGAGTTTATTTTTGTGTATGTATTGGTTTTGCCATACATCAACATGTATCTGCCACAGGTATACACGTGTTCCCCATCCTGAACCCCCCACCTCGAAGTCTACAAGCAATAAATGCTGGAGAGGGTGTGGAGAAAAGGGAACCGTCTTACACTATTGGTGAGAATGAAAACTAGTACAGCCACTATGGAGAACAGTGTGGAGATTCCTTAAAAAACTGCAAATAGAACTGCCTTATGACCCAGCAATCCCACTGCTGGGCATACACACCAAGGAAACCAGAATTGAAAGAGATACGTGTACCTCAATGTTCATTGCAGCACTATTTATAATAGCCAGGACATGGAAGCAACCTAGATGTCCATCAGCAGATGAATGGATAAGAAAGCTGTGGCACATATACACAATGGAGTATTACTCCACCATTAAAAAGAATACATTTTAATCAATTCTAATGAGGTGGATGAGACTGGAGCTTATTATACAGAGTGAAGTAAGCCAGAAAGAAAAACACCAATACAGTATACTAATGCATATATATGGGATTTAGAAAGATGGTAATGATAACCCTGTATGCGAGACAGCAAAAGAGACACAGGTGTGTATAGAACAGTATTTTGGACTCTGGGAGAGGGAGAGGGTGGGAAGATTTGGGAGAATGGCATTGAAACATGCATAATATCAAATAAGAAATGAATCGCCAGTCCAGGTTTGACCCAGTATACAGGATGCTTGGGGCTGGTGCACTGGGATGACATAGAGGGATGGGAGGTGGGAGGAGGGGTTCAGGATGGGCAACATGTTCATACCCATGGTGGATTTATGTTGATGTATGGCAAAACCAATACAATATTGTAAAGTAATTAGCCTCCAATTAAAATAAATAAATTTAAATTAAAAAAGAGTCTTCTCCAACACCACAGTTCAAAAGCAGCAATTCTTCAGCCCTCAGCTTTCTTTATAGTCCAACTCTCACATCCACATATGACTACTAGAAAAACCAAAGCTTTGTATTAACTTAGCCCATCCTTAAATAACCAGTGAAGGAGCTGAATTATGCCCATTTTATAGATGATGTTANGTCTTCTCCAACACCACAGTTCAAAAGCAGCAATTCTTCAGCCCTCAGCTTTCTTTATAGTCCAACTCTCACATCCACATATGACTACTAGAAAAACCAAAGCTTTGTATTAACTTAGCCCATCCTTAAATAACCAGTGAAGGAGCTGAATTATGCCCATTTTATAGATGATGTTACCAAAGCCCTGCACATACAGTTGTCTAAGACCACAGAATGAATAAATGATGGAGCCAGGTTTCAAACTCAGGAAGCCAACTCTTAACTGCTATGTTATGAGAGTATGTGCTCCAGCAAATCTAAACTTTGGCAATAAAAATAAATTCAAAGAAAAGCAATCCAAGATCCAAGAAAACATGGGACTTGGGTGTGCAATGAGAAAAATCTGAAGCTGACAACAGCATAGCAACCTTAGAAAGCAATTGGTCCAAAGACAGACGGTTCTGTGAAGATTATATTCAGAAAGCAAGTCACCTCTACTGTACAGGTTATATGAATAAGAACTCAAAGATCCTAGGCAGGTCTGAGTTAATTCTAGAAGATAAGATGAAGATATATGATTCTCCAATAACAACAGCTAAAATGACAATTAGGAACCTTGGGAAAAATCCAGGATAAGTCATGGTTCTTTGGGGAAATGTTCGTTTAGTTCTTTGGCCCATTTTTTGATTGGGTGATTTATTTTTCTGGTATTGAGCTACATGAGCTGCTTGTATATTTTTGATATTAATTCTTTGTCAGTTGCTTCATTTGCTATTATTTTCTCCCATTCCGAAGCCTGTCTTTTCACCTTGCTTAGAGTTTCCTTTGTTGTGCAGAGGCTTTTAAGTTTAATTAGGTCCCATTTGTCTAGTTTTGCTTCTATTTCTAGTATTCTGGGAGGTGGGTCATAGAGGATCCTGCTGTGATTTATGTCAGAGAGTGTTTTGCTTATGTTTTCCTCTAGGAGTTTTATGGTATCTGGTCTTACATTTAGATTTTTAATCTGTTTTGAGTTTATTTTTGTGTATGGTGTTAGAAAGTGTTCTAGTTTCATTCTTTTACAGGTGGTTGACCAGTTTTCCCAGCACCACTTGTTAAGGAGATTGTCTTTTCTCCATTGTATACTCTAGCCTTCTGTGTCAAGGATAAGGTGTCCATAGGTGCATGGATTTATCTCTGGGCTTTCTATTTTGTTCCGGTAATCAATATTTCTGTCTTTGTTCCAGTACCATACTGTCCTGATGACTGTGGCTTTGTAGTAGAGCCTGTAGTCAGGCAGGTTGATTCCTCCAGTTCCATTCTTCTTTCTCAAGATTGCTTTGGCTATTAGAGATTTTTTGTATTTCCATACAAATTGTGAAATTATTTGTTCTAGCTCTGTGAAAAATACTGTTTGTAGCTTGATAGGGATTGCATTGAATCTATAGATTGCTTTGGGGTAGTATACTCATTTTCACTATATTGATTCTTCTGATCCATGAACATCGTATATTTCTCCATCTATTTGTATCATCTTTGATTTCTTTCAAAGAAGACATATAGTGGTTAACAAACACATGAAAAGATGCTCAGCACCACATCTTATCAGAGAAATGCAAATCAAAACCACAATGAAGTATCATCTCACGTCAGTCAGAATAGCTATTATCAAAATGTTTACAAACAATAAATGCCAGAGAGGGTGTGGAGAAAAGGGAACCCTCTTACACCGTTGGTGGGAATGCAAACTAGTACGGCCACTATGGAGAACAGTGTGGAGATTCCTTAAACGACTGGAAATAGAACTGCCTTATGACCCAGCAATCCCACCGCTGGGCATACACACTGAGGAAACCAGAAATGAAAGAGACACGTGTACCCCAATGTTTATCGCAGCACTGTTTAAAATACCTAGGTCATGGAAGCAACCTGGATGTCCATCGGCAGATGAATGAACAAGAAAGCTGTGGTACATATACACAATGGAATATTACTCAGCCATTAAAAAGAATACATTTGAATCAGTTCTAATGAGGTGGATGAAACTGGAGCCTATTATACAGAGTAAAGTAAGTCAGAAAGAAAAACACCATTATAGTATATTAGCACATATATATGGAATTTTAGAAAGATGGTAATGATGACCCTATATGTGAGACAGCAAAAGAGACACAGATATAAAGAACAGATTTTTGGACTCTGTGGGAGAAGGCGACGGTGGGATGATTTGAGAGAACAGCATTGAAACATATATATTACCATATGTGAAACAGATCACCAGTCCAGGTTCGACACATGAAACAGGGCACTCAAAGCCGGTGCACTGGGACAACCCTGAGGAATGGGATGGGGAGAGATCTGGGAGGGGGTTTCAGAATGGGGCACATGTACATCCATGGCTGATTCATGTCAACATATGGCTAAAACCGCTACAATATTGTAATTAGCCTCCAACTAAAATATATAAATTAATTTAAAAAAAAGAAAGTCATGGTTCAAATTTGGTGCAAACTAAAGTATGGGATAATTGAAAAAATGACAGAGTTGAAGTAAAGAGGATTTTATTCATAGAATATTCTCCTTTGAGTGCCCAAGGTTTAATTATATGTTACTTTTCTTTTTTGTGGGCTAATCACAGCACTTGGTTCTGCAATGAATAATGTTTACAGAATCATAATGCCTTAAATACTATTTAAGGGGTTTCAGTTTTCAGAATCAATCTAAAACATAGAACACTTAATTATGGTTACTTCAGCATTTAGCTCCTATAAACATGCTCAATATAAAAATGATAGTATGGCTGACAAAAATGTGGAGGAGGAGAGCAGAGGGACATATACATGAACTGATTTCCTTGTTTTGTGAAAAGGAAAATCAGATTTTGTCCAATGATGACACACCAAGAACCAGAAGTATCTCAGACAGTAAAGAATCTGCCTGCAATGTGGGAGATCTGGCTTTGATCTCTGGGTGGGGAATATCCCCTGGAGAACGAAATGGCAACCCACTCTGGTACTCTTGCCTGGAGAATTCCATGGACATAGGAGCCTGATGGGCTCCAGTTCCTGGGGCTGCAAAGAGTCAGACACAACAGAGCAACTAACACACATATAACCACTGGGAATCCTAGTAACCTTACAAATCAAAACCAGCAAGTAGAGGGGGCAGAGAGAAAGGAGGCCCCTCTAATGCCCTAAATTCCTTATCTTTCCTTCAAGGTAGTTAATGGATATTACTTAAAGTTGATAATCAAGAATTTATATATTATTACATTATTTACATTTGTGTGCTAATATCCAGATGACTCAAAACAGAAATTGCTCATTGAAGGAGTAAACATGGAGCAACAAGGAAGAGAAACTTCAGCTTTTTAAAAAATTAAATATCTTTATCTATTATTCTAGTTTTAATCATGAACATGTATTTTTTTTGACTTTTTATTTTATATTAGAGTTTAGCCGATTAACAATGTTGTGATAGTTTCAGGTGGAGAGCAAAGGAACTGAGCTATACATACACATGTATCCCTACTCTCCCAAACTCCCCTCCCATCCCAGGCTGCCCCATAAATGAGCAGAGTTCTCTGTGCTATGTAATAGGTCCTTGCTGTTTAGTCTTTTTAAATATAGCACTGTGTACCTGTTCATCCCAAACTTCCTAACTATCTCTTCCTCCCATTACTTCCCCTATGGAAACCATAAGTTCACGAACATGTATGTTTTACACACGAATATGTTTATTTAGCATGGAGGTACATCCAGGTAGTTATTACTGGCAAATTGAAAATTCAAAGTAAAGCCGCAGTTCTATCGAGTGACCACTAGATGTCACTGCTCTCTGGGCTGGTGCTAGATCTGGGAGCAGAGTCCCCAGTAACAATCTCAGGGCTTGGACTGGGAAGGAGGACAGAGGGAGGCAGCAGCTGGTGGCCAGTGGCTTTGCCAGCGGCAGGAGCTGGCATTCTGTGTATAGCCAGCAGTGCCTCAGACATGGGCAGCCTCAGGTTAGTGGGGAGCACACAACTCCCCTGTATAATGAGGGTCCTTTTGGGGGCAAGGAATTCAGCCTTTCCGATACAGGGACTGGGATACAGAAGGACAAGTTGGTCCTGTCTAAATACAACCCATGGTCTTTCTGTCTCCACAGCCTCTGTGCACATTCTGCCCACCCACCCCCTAACACCCACCCCCTAACACACACACACACACACACACACACACACACACACACGCACACACACACACACGTCAGTGCAAATAAGAGCTTTAGCAAAATGTTGGCACAGTCTGCACTTCAGGCAACGGGTCATATACAGTTGGAATCCTTGAACAAAAAAGGATGGTGGGACCTCAGTACTCAGACTCACCACCAGGAGGAACTTTACTCACGTTTAGATGAGTGTGTGGAAATGCTTTTAGATAAGTTGTTTAAGTTATAAAAAATAATTAGTGTAAGAATAAAAAGTGATTTGAAAATTTTCATAGGTTGATACAAACAATTCAGTAAACTTGTCAAAATTCCAAAATACACAGTATTCAAGGATTTATTTTGAATGCTGAAAAGACAGTTGTAGTGTCAAGGGAATGATTTCATTATTCTCTTCCAACAACAAAATTTTAAGCAATTTCTGAACTTTTAAAAATTAAAACCTAAACCCAATGTAATGATTTTGTAATTTGGTGATCACTTTGTAGTGATTTAGTAATTACTGTCTTCCACTTCTCAAACAAACTCTGCCCTATTCCCAGCTCTCACAAAGGATAAAAAAAAATACACCTGAGACTTGGGGCCATTACTCCCAACCATTCTCTCCTTCCTTATGTTGGCAGCTTCCCCAGGGCCTCCAATCCATGTTTTCACAAAAGCTCTCAGCAGCTATTAAGCCTCAGGTTACACTACTATTAAGTTTCAGAGGTTACTGAACTTTATACCTTGCCTACTTTTGTATCCCTAGCTTATATTTCCTGAGCAAGGTATTGGACCATAAAGAAGGCTGAGCACAGAAGAACTGATGTTTTTGAACTGTGATGTTGGAGAAGACTCTTGAGAGTTCCTTGGACTGCAAGGAGATCAAACCAGTCAATCCTAAAGGAAATCAACCTTGAGTATTCATTGGAAGGACTGATGCTGAAGCTGAAACTCCAATACTTTGGCCACCTGATGGGAAGAGCCAACTTATTAGAAAAGACCCTGAATCTGGGAAAGATTGAAAGCAAGAGAAGAAGGGGACAACAGAGGATGAGATGGTTGGACGGTATCACCGACTCGATGGACATGAATTTGAGCAGTCTCCAGAAGATGGTGAAGGACAGGGAAGCCTGACATGCTGCAGTCCATGGGGTTGCAAAGAGTCAGACATGACTGAATGGCTGAACAACAACAATGAAGTGTTAATAAAATCCCCAAGTCAAAGAGGTCCAGGTATAAGCAGGCACAAGGGAGCTGAGTCCAGAGTCAAAGTCAGGGGGGAGAAAGTCCAGTTAAAATGGCTGGGGAAAGCTTTAAAGGGAAAGAAGAACGTTAGGCCCTGGGCCCTGTGGAAGGGAAGGGATGGGGGTGTAGGCAGATCTGGGATTCCGACAGGAAGGCTGGCGAGATTACAGACACTGCTCAGGCTCTCAATCCACAGCAGGACCAGGAGCCACATTCATTAGGTCACTGGCTTCATATGGAGGGAATTTTCAGTTTCCATCCTTCCTTTAAGGCCCTTGAAAACCACTAATCCTGTGTGGTGGGTGCACAGGGGCATAGAAACAGAACATCTGCAGGGTTCAGGTGACCAAAAGCAAGGCATGTGGTGGCTGTGTGGCCAGCGGGCGAGGCAGGTATCAGGTCTCTAGAAGCAGCTTCACTGTCTGTCATGTTTTCTAGAAGAGCTGGTGATAACAAACAAGCATTCGAGCATCAGAGCGAGATGATCCATAACAGGAAGTGCTCAATGAAAGACAGGAAGCTGGAGGAAAGACGCACATCAAGAAAATACATAAAATATCCAAACGATCTTTTAAAAACTGGGCTTCGGGTCTCTGAATCCCTGACATACGCTGGCAGCACCCTTCTCATGGGTTCCCACTTCCCCAGGCTTTCTCACCTCCACCTGCCTCTGTCCATTCTGGTAAGAGGGCTATTTAAAAATGAAAAACCAGAAGCCAAAGCTAAAAAAATTAAAATGTGAGATTAAAATATTATCACGTGGACTTGAAGAAACATTTTTCTGCCCTTGGCACAGCTATGTAAGAGTGCACAGCATGAATTCTCATGCATCCCTTTGGGATGAGCTTGCTACTGTCACTTGGAGACAGTAACCATTTTCTCAAGGGGAAGGTCAACTTTTTGATAATCAATGACTTACTGTCTGAAGCCTCAAAAACTCCCCACTTGGATGCAAAAGGCTTTCGCAATATATATATATATATATATATATATTTTATAAACACCTACACTTTATTCTTTGTGAAAAGCTAGTTTTATAAGACTGACAATTCAAATAATAAAATGAGTTCTTTCAAACAAAACAAACAAACAAAAAAACCCTCAAGAGAAATGATGGGAAGCAGTCTCAGCCTGATGGATGAACCCAGGATAGCCTCACTTCCACCAAGCAGGCACCAACAGAGCCACTAAAGGGCTGATGGCTTCCCGATGGAGAAATTTCTACTTTCCCTCTCTCACAACCAGACCATCACTCCGGTCTGGCCATCTACATACAATTGTCAAAGGGCCCTTAGTAATGCTGTGGGAAGATGCTTGACTAGGACATAAATACCAGTGATCAATGTCTGTAAGAACAGCAGCTTGCCCCAGCACATATGGGAGAATTTATCACCCAAACAGACACAGGCTATACCGTGTGAGGCTGTTACCAGTGTCCCCATGAACACTCAGTAAAGGAGCATGCCTATATGAAAAGAAAAGGAGACTTGTAAAATGACAGAGCAAGGCCAGAAGCATCCAGAAAGAAAGATTCTGAGTAGGGCAATGGCAGGATGGGGAGGTAAGGTGGCTCAATTTCTCATCTGAACTGCTCCCTGGTCTTTGGACTGACATCCACAAACATACCAGAAAATTTTTGCCCTTGTGCTCTATGTGAAGGAGCTGAGAAACTTTCAACCTGATGAAAGAAAGCGTACCAGCGCCCGGTACCTTCTAGAGAGGGCATTCATGTGTGTTTCTCTCAGCCAGGGGCAAGAGGTGAGAAGAGTGAATTTATTCGTTCACTTGCTTTGTCAGCCATGATGGTGAAAAGGGTCAAAAGAGTTAGAGCTTCCTTGAAGCAGTGCATGCGTGCTAAGTCACTTCAGTCAGGTCCGACTCTTTGTGACCCCATGGACTGTAGCCCACCAGGCTCCATGGGATTCTCCAGGCAAGTATACTGGAGTGGGTTGCCATTCCATTCTCCAGGAGATCTTCTTGACCCAGGGACTGAAGCAGTCTCCTGCATTACAGGCAGGTTCTTTATCAACGGAGCCACCCAGGAAGCCCGGCACTACAGGGTAGGTGCAACTAATATATTCATGTTCTCATTTTAGAGAAAAAGGAAACAGAGATGCAGTGAAGTTCAGTGCCCTACCTGAGCTCACCCAGTTAAGATGTGACCTAGCTGGGCCTCTGCAGAGCCTGCATGGTCACCAGTTGGTCCAGAATACATGGGACTCACAAAACTGCTTCACCCCAGGCTAAACGACCACCTCCAATCTTTGAGGACTTCAGACACCCCCTCTCATGTTTCCATAGGGACCATCCTACCCCCACATGGAAACCCTAGGATTGCACTCAATGCTGCCATGCTGCCAGGGCCTCCCAAGTGAGCCCAAAGGTCAGACTCCCTGAAGAATTCGGATGTATTATGGAACCCAACTTGGGTCTTCTCACTCAGGCACAGTAAAAGCCAGCCTACTGACACAGGGTTGTGCTGAAGGAAAGTTCAGCCTTTATGGAAGGCTGACAAAGAGTTTATTGAGCCAGACAAGTAGTTCAAGCAGCTAATGCTCAAAAAGTCTGAACTTCCCAATGGGTTTCAGGGAGGCATTTTTAAAGACAAGTTGAAGGAGAGAGGTTGCAGGATATATGATCAGCTTATGCACAATTGTCTGACTGATTGATGGTGAGATAACAGGATGGTGTTGAGGGGTTAATGGTATCAACCTATAAGCTCCAGTATGTCTGGACGCTACAAGCTCATGGTCATCAAGCAGTTAACATCTTCCATTTTGGTGGGGGTTTAGCATCTGTAAAAAAAACTCAGAAAATTTGCACCAGGTACTGTTATCTAGGTGCTTCAGAGAGAGGTAAAGCAGAGGGTATGGGGGAGGGGTCCTGCTCGGCTCCAAGTCTCCCAGCGCTCAAGATCATTTGATCCCGAGATAATTCTTATCAAGCTCAGTCAAGTCACACACAATCTACAGTTGGTTGTTTGTAGGCAGGAAACCAATCACGGAGGGGATGGTTGGGTCATCGTGCGTAACACATGGATCTCAGAGCTTAGGTTAGGTAGAACTTCCAGGGTGCATAGCATCTCCCTCCAAACAGCACAGACCCAGGGACTATAGCACAGGGCTCAACGGCCAGGAACGCAATTCCAAGGAAAGTCCTCAGGGCATTGCTGAGAAGAGCTATGCAGAAACTCTGCGCAGCTGCTGCTGCTGCTGCTAAGTCACTTCAGTTGTGTCCGATTCTGCGACCCCATAGACGGCAGCCCATCAGGCTCTCCCATCCCTGGGATTCTCCAGGCAAGAACACTGGAGTGGGTTGCCATTTCCTTCTGAGCAGCTGATCTCTTCCCAATTCTGGAGAGCCTGCAGCAATGAGGCCACCATGCTCCTCTTACTGATAGGTGCCTCTTTCACTTAATGAAAATTGTCTTGTGCTGCCCGCACTCTCCGGGTCTGTAAGGACCTTGGTAGTTCCTTTGTTCTTTTTTGTTTTCAACGTTTCTTTAGAACACAGGTTCTTATCTCAGGATCCCTGTAACTCTCTCCTGTGTAAATAGGGCCTCGGCCACAGCAGCACTTGTTATGACTATCTCATATCCTTTTAACACCTCTCTGCCATGACCTTTCTAAATTTTTCACATTTGTTTTAAACAGCCTTATATCATCGTCATTCTCCTTCCTAGCCTTTGTTGAGGCATGTTAGTTGACGGGCCTCACACTTGTGTTCTTGGCTGTTGTTCTTATTGGGATTACTCGGTCAGTCTACTGCCCTGACCCCTGGGTCTCCATTGGACACATTAAGCCCATGGCCACCATTGACCCTTTCACAGTGACAAGGGCATAGTTTTTTCCCTTAGTCTGTTCACAATTTGGAGCACAGCTCTTTTCAAAAAGAGCTTTTCAAACCTCCTGTGTATAGGATGAATAAAAAAGAGGCCCTACTGTATAGCACAGGGAACTATATTCAATATCCTGTGATAAACCATAGTGGAAAAGAATATGAAAAAGAATATATACGTATAACTGAATAATCACTGTATAATCACTTTGCTCTACAGCAGAAATGAACAGAATGTTGTAAATTAAGTATACTTCAATGAAACTAAAAAAAAAAAAAAAAAACACGCCAAGAATTAATACTCATAAAAGAAAGACCCTTCTCCAGGCTCGGGTATCTTCCTCTAGCACAGTGGTTCTCAAACTCCAGGCTGCACCAGACTCATCTCGAGGGCCTACTAGACCATGGATTGCCTGGCCCCACTCAGAGAATTTATGATGTTCTGACATAGAGCCCATGAGTTTGCATTTCCAGTAAGTTCCGGGTGATGGCCTGGAGGTACAGAGAGCCACTCAGAACCACTGGTTTAAGCAGCACCATTGTCTCTGGAGCAGAGAAAATTGGTTTGTAGCACATGCGCCTCTTCTTCACTGGGTCACGGTGTCACATAGTCTTTTACCCACTGGCCTCCGGAGTCAGGGGCATCGCATGCCCAAAGGCACCAACATGTCCTGATGCAGAGGAGATGTCCTTTTCCAGGCCCTGTGAGTCAGAGATGCAGGAAGAGTCTTCTAGGTGGAACCTTACGTGTGTGTGGCAAATAACAGCCCAAGGAATAAGACCCAGTTTTTATATGTGGAACTTTGATTACATCAGTTACAAAGTACGGGTACTTCTGTGTCTACAGCAGTCAAACACACACACACACACACTTTTTTCACACTCACATACACCCAATTAACCAAAAATAACTGGGGACGCATGCCCACTCCAAATCAATTCCATATAGGGAACTCCTTTTAAAAAGACAAAATGCTACACTCTCCAAATAAAATTAATGAGACACAAAACAGTCAAATGCAACAGGTAACTTTAAAACACACACCAACAAGTCACAAACTGTTGAAGGCACCACAAACCACAAGTGTCCTGCACAAGTCATAAGTCCATACTAATTCTCCATCATTTAACCAGTGCTTATTAGGCATTTACTGTATTCCAAGCCATCTTCTGCAGCTAAGGATACAGTAATTAAGACAGCAAAATCCCAAAGTCCCAATGTTCTAAAAGCAAATTAGTGGGCCAGAAAATGGTAAAGTGAAGTAGAATAGAAAATGATAGACACCATCAAAGTTCATCACATGTCGTAGGATCAGTGATGTAATATGTATTTCTTACCATGGGTCAGGGGCAAAAACATTTGAGAATCTCTGGTCCTTGCCAAGAGTTCCTTCAGCCTCTGCTCCATTGCTTCTGGGGAGTAAACCCACTTCATCCAGGCAGGGCACCTTCAATTGCAGGGAGCTGAGAAGAGTCACACCCGTGTGGGAGGCAAACAGGAGGCCGGAGTCATCTGTGGGCAGTCTTCAACACGTATCTCCCACATAATATTCTGTCTTTTGGAGCATGTCCCCCATTAAGTTGATTTGGGGACTGTCCCCAGTGTTTTGGTTAATCTTGTACCTACTCTGGGCTGTCATCATCACACAAATACCAGGTATAAAACTAACACCATGACACCTCTGTGCTCTGTAGCCTCACGTCATGAAGATTTCTCGCGTAAACAACAGGTCTTATTTTTCAGCCACTGTTCACTATAAGTACAGTGCTGCACTTTTCTCCTTTTTCTCTTGGGCGCTCAAAACAGGGCCAGGGAAAGGCCTCCTTGGCTTCTATCCATAGAGCATGTTCTGTCTCAGGCTCCATGGAGCTCCTGCACTGTGCCTGAGTGAAGGCGAGACCATCTCAAACCGTCAGGACAGGGATTCTGAGCCCAACCTGCCTTGGGCTGACTGGATTATCTCCTCATTCATTTGGCAAAACTCCCATCCCATAAGACAGAGCAGTAACCCCTCAGGTCTGGCTCAGGACAGTCCAGGGGCTGAGCACCACTGTCCTCTGGGAGGCAAAGTGATTTCTAGGATACCCCAGGGGAGAGGGCAGTGGCAACTTTTTGCTCAACTGACCCTGATAAGAGCTCCAGTGATGTGGAGATGGTGAAAGTGGAGATCTGAATGGACACATTTCAGAAGGGGATGGAGCAGAGTGGGCCTGAGCCCACAGCCTGGATCCAGGGGTCCTGCCCACCTGCTCTGAAGCAGTCCCTTCTTTCTCTTCTCTATCTGCCATAGACTCACTGGAATCAGATTCAGTTGAGTGCAAAGATCCTCAAGGCAGCAAGGGGACCAAGAGACTGTCTAATCCATCTCCTAGTCCAGTGCAGAAGACGCTTTAATATTTGGTTGGCCGAAAAGTTCATCTAAGTTTTTGTGCTATCTTATGGAAAAATCAGAATGAACTTTTTGGCTAACCCAATAGAATCCCTAACTGGTTGATGGTTAAACACTTCTGGTGGTGAGCAGTTTATTACCCAGAGGGCACAAGCTCAAGGAATGTTAGAGCCACCACACATACAAAAAGAAAAAACAGGAGAATTTCAAGTCAAANAGTTCTAACTGTTGCTTCCTGACCTGCATACAGATTTCTCAAGACGCAAGTCAGGTGGTCTGGTATTCCATCTCTTTTAGAATTTTCCACAGTTTACTGTGATCCACCCAGTCAAAGGCTTTGGTATAGTCAATAAAGCAGAAATAAATGTTTTTCTGGAGCTCTTTTGCTTTTTCAATGATCCAGTAGATGTTGGCAATTTAATCTCTGGTTCCTCTGCCCTTTCTAAAACCAGCTTGAACATCTGGAAGTTCACAGTTCACATATTGCTAAAGCCTGGCTTGGAGAATTTTGAGCATTACCTTACTAGCATGTGAGATGAGTGCATTGTGCAGTAGTTTGAGCATTCTTTGGCTTTGCCTTTCTTTGAGATTGGAATGAAAACTAACCTTTTCCAATCCTGTGGCCACAGCTGAGTTTTCCAAATTTGCTGGCATATTGAGTGCAGCACTTTCACAAATTAATAATCCACTTATTAAACTTCAAATGTGAAACTCCTAAAGCTCTTATTTATCATCAAGTTTTTAGGGTCGACTACATATCTCATTATTCTAATAAATTAGGGTAGATTTTAATAATCACATTAAAGACAATTTTATAATTCTTCATGTTTTAATATTTTAAAATAATTTATCATTTTAATACATTTGATTCTCATTTGGGGTGTATCATTTTACTCACCCTAAACAAAATGCAAAATTCCTATGCAGCAAAACAGTTCATCAAAGCCTAATAAATTAAACTTATGTTTTGGAAGAGTCTAATTTTTTATGGTCTAATTTTTTTTTATTTTTTGGTAAACTAAGTGGAATTTCAAGTTAATTCTATGCATCTAAAACAATTACTCAAGAAGGTATTTTAAATTGAAATTGAAAAATAATCTTCTGGTGAAAGAAGCAAAATTATATTAAAACTTACATGAATTTAAAACACCAAATATATGAAAATTATCCCTTAGGAAGAATTATAATTATTAAGGGTTTGGTTACCTTTGTTGTTTAATATCTACTTTTAAAACCTTAATAAAACAAACAGAACCTTAATTTTTATATGCCTTCAGATTTAAACATTGAAGCCCTAGCTGGCCCCCATTTTCATTGTGTTTGAAGATAGGTCTCTTAAGAGGTAACTAAGGTTATATAAGGGGCTTCCATGGTGGCTCAGTGGTAAAGAATCTGTCTTAATGAAAGAGATGTGGGTTCTATCCCTGGGTCAGAAAGATCCCCTGGAAAATGAAATGGCAACCCACTCCAGTATACTTGCCTGGGAAATCCCGTGGACAGAGAAGCCTGGTGAGCTACAGTCTATGGGGTCACAAAATAGTTGGACATAACTGAGAGACTAAGCAATGGGGTTATGAGAGGTTATGAGGGTGGATCTTAACATGATAGATTTGGTCTCATAAAAGATGAGAGAGATGTTTCTCTCTCTGTCCTCACACTCAGACAAGCAACAGGTCATATGGGCACATGGTGAGATGGTGGCCACCTACAAGCCGGGTGAAGCAGCCTCGGAATGAAACTACCAGGCTGGCACCTTGATCTTATACTTCTTAGCATCCAGAATGGTGAGAAATAAATTTCTGTTGTTTAAGCCACTCAGTCTATGATATTTTGTTATACAGCTCAAGCAGATTAGAGCAGTTCTCAACTGAGAGTGAGCTTAATAAAACTGACATGGGTTTAGAGAGAGGAGGAAAAAAACGTATTATTCTAGTTGAGTGGAAGGCTATGTTGCTGAAAGGTATATTGTGTGACTGTAGCATAAGGGATTCACTGAGGTTTGTGATCATGGGTTTAAAATTACACTAGTAAGCAAATAGATGGGGAAACAATGGAAACAGTGACAGACTTTGTTTTAGGGGGCTCCAAAATCTGCATATGGTGACTACAGCCGTAAAACCAAAAGATGCTTGCTCTTTGGAAGAAAAGTTATGACCAACATAGACAACATATTTAAAAGCAGAGACATTACTTTGCCAACAAAGTTCTGTCTAGTCAAAGTTATGGTTTTTCCAGTAGTCATGTATGGATGGGAGAGTTGGACTATAAAGAAAGCTGAGTGCTGTAAGAAATGATGCTTTTGAACTGTGGTGTTGTAGAAGATTCTTGAGAGTCCCTTGACTGCAAGAAGATCCAACCAGTCCATCCTAAAGGAAATCAGTCCTGAATATTCATCGGAAGGACTGATGCTGAAGCTGCCACTCCAATACTTCGGCCACCTGATGCAAAGAGCTGACTCATTTGAAAAGACTGTGATGCTGGGAAAGATTGAAGGGAGGAAGAGAAGGGGCCGACAGAGGATGAGATGGTTGGATGGCATCACCAACTCAATGGACATGAGCTTGAGTAAGCTCTGGGAGTTGGTGATGGACATGGAAACCTGGCGTTCTGCAGTTCATGGAGTCGCAAAGAGTTGGACATGACTGAGCGACTGAACTGAACTGGAGTGTAAGTATGATTTTTTTCTTCAGGCACATAGCTGTGTGGGTTTCAGTAGATTCAAATGCATGTACAGTTGTGTCTAGCCAGGGCTGTGGTCTTACCAAATGAAAAATCANGACATGGAAACCTGGCGTTCTGCAGTTCATGGAGTCGCAAAGAGTTGGACATGACTGAGCGACTGAACTGAACTGGAGTGTAAGTATGATTTTTTTCTTCAGGCACATAGCTGTGTGGGTTTCAGTAGATTCAAATGCATGTACAGTTGTGTCTAGCCAGGGCTGTGGTCTTACCAAATGAAAAATCAAAGTGAGAAAGGGGATAGGGAATGGAGAGCAGCTACTGTGACATGATTACAATGATTAAACATGGAATTTAAGTTTGTTGGGGGAAGAGGGTGGTGAATGATCCTACTAACAGAATGAGGGACAGAGATGAGTGATAGAATCAAAGATCTGGAGATTCTGTCAAAGCCAAAGGATGGATGGTAGGGATGATGGAAGGAGGGAATGAAAGGCAAAAATTGTCGTCAATGAATTGAGATGCTTATGCATCAATTTAAATTGAGATTATGGAGATTTCGTAGTGACAAAAACTATGCAAGGATCATAGAAGTCATTTGTTGATGTAGGTTGCTAGATAACATCATCACATCATTGGAGGAGAAAAACTCAAGAAATGAAGAGAGGAGAGAAAAAAAAAAACCTGTTGGAAGGAAAATCTGAATTTACATTTGCAGATTTGGTATTGGAAAGAGTGACAAGGACCCAGAAGCTAAAATCATTGACATACAAAGAGGAGTAACTGGAGTCCATTGAAATCAGTAACAATGGGGGGCAATGAGTGGCATAATCTGATTACATCAGAATCATATCTGAGAGATTTGAATATCAAAAGATATTTAAAAATAACCCACTTATTTTCAAGTGCAATGCGACATTTACCAAGAGATATGTTTGACTAAGCCATTGAAAGCCTCAAAACGTTAGACTGATAAAGACACAGAGGGTGATTGCAGAAAAGAAAGCTCTTAAATGAGAAAATAATATCAAAATGAGAAATTAATAGTAAAGATACTTTAAACAAAAATCCCATATATTTGGAAATAAAATGTCTGCTTTTAAATGATGTGTGTGTAAGAAGTCATAACAAGGAAAATTAGAAAGTATTTGTAATAGAATAAAAATAAAAAGAATTTACTAGAATTTTTTGCATGCAGCTGAAGCTGCTCAATGCAATTAAATACCATGTGTAGTCTTGAATAAGGTATGAAAACAAATAATAGATGCAAGGCTCCTCTTAACATGGGATTTCCCAGGCAAGAATACTGGAGTGGGTTTACATCTCCTTCTCCAGGGGATCTTTTCAACCCAGGGATCTAACCTGGGTCTCTCACGTTGCAGACAGACTCTGAGCTATCAGGGAAGGGCTTTTCCTGTTTTAGTCCTTATTTTTTCCTTACTTCTATAAATTCCAGTTGCTTCAAATTTCTTAGCTTTTTAAAACCTTTGCAGCATAAGTAAGGATTTTGTAATTGACTTTTCATACTGTTAACTTAAATTTCTCTTAGTTCTTCTAAGCCATGTACCTCTAGTCCTTGTACTTTGCAACTTCCAACATTGTATTGCTGTAGTTTCCTCTCCAATCATGTCTGTGGCTTTTAAAGTTATATTTTAAAGTTTTAAAAATTATGATACTTTAATGCCTTTTTTGTTGGGGTTTGGAGCAAAAGCTAAAGAAGATGAGTATGTCAACTGTAATTAATTTACCTGGAAGTATTTCCTAGAGTTGAGCTTCTTAGTATTTATCACATATAACGATATAACTTGTACTGGGCCAGAGGTTTTTTTTCTTTTTTTTAATTTAATAAATTGAAAATAGTCTCAGAGATTCTATAGAGCTTGCTGTTTTTTCTTCTAAACACAACATGTTCATTTGGAGTGTTCACTCCTATATATTTAAGAGCATACACAAAATCCTTTCTACGAGGACCAGTTATATAAATTCACTGCGTGCAGAGCATAACGGTGGGACATCTGTCCATTTAAACTGTGGAAAAGTGAGCAATTCAAGATATCAAACACTAGATGCTCTTTTGCAGTAAAAAATAAATAATTCTAAATACTTAGTTTCAGATGCGAGGAAAGATCAAGTGAAAGACAGATTTTACGCCGATTCCCAGGCATAGAATTCTTATGATATGGCAATAATGTCTCGGATCTGCAATCTATCTGCTGCATAATGATTTCTGTGTTCCTGGAAAGAATTCACAAAAACATTTACCTCTATATACAAAAATGAGAACAGTTTTTATTCTTGAGAGCCTTTAGATTTCATCTTAAATTAGATAATTGAGATTTCTATTGCTTCCTCCCCACATAAGGCTTTACCATTTGATTTTCCATGCATTGACAATAGGCTATATACTTGTTTATTTGAGAGAGTTGGATTCCTTTTCCTTTCAGGAAACAGATGGAATGTTTTCTTTGGGGCTAAACTTTATGTTGTTGTAAAATGAAGACTTCATTTAAAAACATTTTGTAATCAAGTGAGGGAAGATCAAATAAATCTTGACCTTGGTTATTTTTTGAGCATTTTTGTGATATATTCAAATGAAGATGTTTTCTTTCTCAAATCATCAATTATTTAAATATATTTTAACAAGGCTTCCCTGGTGGCTCAGATGGTAAAGAATCTGCCTGCAATGCAGGAGACCTGGCTTGGATCCCTAAGTTGGGAAGATCCAGGTTGGCAATCCACTCCAGAATTCTTCCCCTGGAAATCCCATGAACAGAGANTATATTTTAACAAGGCTTCCCTGGTGGCTCAGATGGTAAAGAATCTGCCTGCAATGCAGGAGACCTGGCTTGGATCCCTAAGTTGGGAAGATCCAGGTTGGCAATCCACTCCAGAATTCTTCCCCTGGAAATCCCATGAACAGAGACAACTACAGGCCATGGGGTCACAAGAGTCAGACAGCACTGAGCAATTCACACTGTAACAGGGAAGAAGCTTTAATCTAGCAAAATCATAAAATGAAAGAGCCTAGAGTATAGTCAGAGACAGTTTACTGCATACCTCAGTAAGCAATAGTGCCTCAGAGTAAAATATTTTAATGGCAGTTTAGTTGAGACAGCTCTTTTGCCTTCCTCTCCATAAAACTTCCTCTCAAGTAGGGTGAGTCAGGTACATTTAGAATTCAACAAAGGGAAGGTAGAGATTAGGATACTGCTGGTTTGTATTCAGTAGGTTATATCCGAGTGATTTGCACATTCATGTGTAGTTCAGTTACTGTTTCCTATTTCAGCATACCATTCTTTTCATGCACTGAAAGTATCTGGGTTGTAGGGCTTCCTTGTTAGCTCAGCTGATAAAGAATCTGTTTGCAATGCAGGAGACCCTGGTTTGATTCCCAGGTTGGGAAGATCTACTGGAGAAGCAATAGGCTACATACTCCAGTATACTTGGGCTTCTCCAGCTGGTAAAGAATCCACCTGCAATGTGAGAGACCTGGGTTTGATTCCTGGGTTGGAAGATCCCCTGGAGAAAGAACAGCTACCCACTCCAGTATTCTGGCTTGGAGAAATCTATGGATCGTATAGTCCATGGGGTCGCAAAGAGTCAGACATGACTGAATGACTTTCAATTCACTTCAAAGTAGAAACAGGTTTTGAAATGTGTTATAGACTAAGAGTTTGTTTCCACCCAGCCCCCCACTCCAATTCATTTATTGAAATCCTAATCCAAAATGTGATGGTATTTGGAGATAGCANCATGACTGAATGACTTTCAATTCACTTCAAAGTAGAAACAGGTTTTGAAATGTGTTATAGACCAAGAGTTTGTTTCCACCCAGCCCCCCACTCCAATTCATTTATTGAAATCCTAATCCAAAATGTGATGGTATTTGGAGATAGCATCTTTGGGAGATAATTAGAAGAATCATGAGGGTTGGGTCCTCAAGACAGGATTATTGTTCTTATAAGAAAACACTTCCTGGGTGGCTCAGTGGTAAAGAATCTTCCTATCAATGCAGGAGATTCAGGCAACATGAGTTCAATCCCTCCATTGGGAAGATCTCCTGGAGGAGAGGTCATGGCAAGCCACTCCAATATTCTTGCCTTAGAAATCCCATGGACAGAGGAGCCCAGTGGGCTATAGTCGATGGGGCCACAAAGAGTCAGACGTGACTGAGTGACTGAGCACACACACACGCAATGAAAGGAAGAGACTAGAGCTTTCTGTCTCTCTCTCACTATGTAAAAATACTTCAAGAAGGTGACTGTCTACAAGCCAGGAAGAAGGTGTTCACCAAGAAACCAGCCATGCGAGCACCTTGATCTTGGGTTTCTCGGCCTCCATACAGTGAGAAACAAAATATCCATTGTTCAAATCAGACAGCCTATGGTATTTTGTTATAAGCAGCCTGATCAGATTAAGACAAAAAAACAAGTCAGTGGAAAATGTCCTTCATTATCAGATGTGTAAAACTGAAATACAAAATTTAGATCTTACTGAATCAATTTCTTTCAAAAATGGACTAAATGCCACAAATGCAATTATAAACGCACCAGATTTGATTTTTGATGGAAAGCCTGCGATATATGTATTTTATCAGAATTCACATGTTTTTAATGACACAAACATGCTGTACTACAAATGGCACAGATATCCATGTGTGGAGTCATGTATTTCATACATCTCAATATATCAGATCCTACTGGGTCTGTCCTGGCTGAGTTTGACAGATCAATATGAAACTGTGTGCAAAATTACAACCAACATTACAATATGTCCTAAAGAAACCCATTGTTCTACAATTTCATGAATAAGTCAACGTGGGCTTGATTACACAATTACGTAGCTTAACTTCCAACAGTGACAACTTCATCTGAGAGCACTCTTAAAGAATAATTTTTGAAGGAAACTTAAAAACATAACTTTCAGACAGATATAAATACAATCATATGTTAAGAATTTTATTTAACTCATTGTTTAACTCATGAATTAGGAAACTGGGACCATGTTAAATAAGCTCAAAAGGAAATCCAAAGAGATATATAT